>JAMKCH010064884.1:0-122377 GCA_023653785.1 Ophioderma brevispina | reverse complement strand
GCAAAAAATGGGTTTCGCAAATCATAAGGTGGGATACAATAGTTATGGCTTATCTATATAATTGGATTTCAAGAAAAAAAAATATTCCGTTGGTTCCCTTTATTGACAGGTGTTTGTTATTGTTCACATCAAAAAGATAGAATGCCCCAGAATGTATTATTTTGATACCAACTTATGTTTCCCATGCTAATATGATACTGCCAATTTTTTTTTATTACTGGCCTTCTGGGATGTTTTTATTTTATACGAATACGCATAAAAATCCACGAGGGCTCCACGACCAAGATTAGTTATAGTATGTCGATTTTAATTGTGACCACTTCATGCATATTTGAGGGGGGTTGTTAAATTTGGAGGGGGTATGGTTGATCGAATTGAAAGGCCGAAGATTATAAGTAGATATTATTACTTAAGGGCAATGTCTTGTAATTGCAAAGAAGAAAGCTTAAATTATTTGGTTAAAATCATTCAAATAAATTTTGACTTACTATATTGTGTCGAAAACACTGACCTTCTATACATGGATAGCGGACAATCGCACATAATTGAATGGTATCGTGCGATTGATTACACCCGGAAACTTCCCCACGGCCATTTTTAAGCAGGCAAAACATTGGGAGGTCACCGTACTGAGGCAATGCGACAAGTCAATACAAATTGTAGTCCCGCTGTGAATATTTATGTATTGAAAGAGAAATCTTAATATATTATCGAAAAATTATGCCACAGTCATGGTCCTGGGCCCCTGCCCCTGTCCACAGTCCCCCTGCCACCTGCCATCTGCCCCATGAGCCCCTGACCCCTGATCCCGTCCGGGCCCTCCGGGGCTCCCTGGCCTCCTACCCCTTCCCATGGACCCCTGCCCACTTGGCCCCTCCCCTGGGCCCCTGCCCCTTGGGCCTCCCTGTCCCCTGGGCCCCTGTGGCCCTGTCTCTTGGGCCCTGCCCCCTGGCACCCCTGCCCCTTTGGGCCCTTTTCTTCTGCCCCCGGGCAAACCGACGAACACAGCTTTCACACCGCCCTCCACTACCGGCCCACTATTCCACCTTCCCTTTCCCTCCCCGCCCTTTCCCCTTCCCCCTTCCCTTCCCCCTTCCCGTTTCTACCTTCCCTTTCTTCCCTCATTCCTTCATTCTTTCTTTTTTTATTATCAAATTCCATCAAGAGAAGGTGGTTGGGATTTATTCGTTCATTCATTCTTTCCTTCATTCATTCCTTAATACATTTATTTTTATATTTAAACCAAATACGCATTTATAGTACGGCATTTATGTTATTATTGATTATTCACCATTTCCTCAGTTTTGTTACATTATTGTGTCGGTAATGTTCTCCTGTTTGTTCATTAATGATAGTTTGGAATATAACAAAAGTATTTTGGGTGAAAAAACCCTTTTATTTTCCTTTATTTGAGGACAAATTTCAAATTTAACGTACAAGTGGCATTGAAAGTAGTGCAGTGACGACGGCTTTTTGCCAATGAGTGATACGTACACATGGATAGCGGGTTGAGTCGCAATTGAAACAACAGGAAGTTGCTTTTCGCCCTAGCAATATTGGCGGAAACAATGCATAAAACCTGGTCAAAGTTAAAAGAATTTTGGATAACCATAGAAAATAATGTGTGGAATATGTGTACCAGTAGGTGTATATGCATTGTTTCCCGCCAATTGCTAAGGCCAAAACCAAATTCCTGTTGTTTCACTCAGTGTACCACTCAACTGTGAGGAAACCCGCATCAATGTGTGAGGTCAGTGCTTTTGCCTTTATTATGCCGGACAAAATGTTTCACTTTGAATCGCCACCACCGATATCCTTATAGGAGGTCAGTGGTCGAAGTGGACGACCACACCCATGATCAGGAGCAGGTCTTCCTCCACCCAACTTCAAAGGGAAGAATCATTTTTCTTATATTTTTTGTGGACTAGAATTTTTCCCCTCTAACCTGCAAAAAGGATGAACCATTTTATATATTTTAAAAGAGACGTAGCGAGATCGAACTCAAGACCACCGTATCATTACCACAGACCCCAAGGCGAGATTGGGGTGACAAAATTTGCAAGTCGATCCTTGATAACATTTACGGAATATAAAATCCGCTACTGCGATTGTGGTCAGCATCAATATAATGAATAGATCGCTATGGAACGGTTTGCCACAACCCATGCTCCAGGAGCAGAGTGGTGGTCAAAATCTAAAATTGCAGTACAATTCAACTAAATGACACACTTTCGGCGGCGGCGGCGGCGGGCGATCAATGAGGCACGCCCTACATACATGCCACACAACACATGTTATCTTAAGGTGCCATGGATGGTTACTTGTTCCCATCAAAGAATGATCTAAATTTATGATCGCAATGATCTTCAAGTGAGGGCTATACAAAACTGTCCCACTCAACTCGCGTAAGCTGTAATCGATTTTCCTGGCATGGCATCGTCGAACAAGTCAAATGAAGTGACACCACTGACCTTAAGTATATATAGATATAAAGAATGAGAAGCCCACGTTATGCAAAATAATGGGTTTTGATAAGTCTGGCTGAGCCTGTTAGTCCGACAAGCGCGAGCCTTTAGGCGAGCCGGCTAGTCGGAGTCTAAAGGCAAAGGCCAGACCTTATCAAAAACTCCATTATTTTCATAAACGGTGTGTTTTGAATTCTTTATCTACACTATAAGTGGTGGACAAGCAACGAAAATCAGAGTTTGATATATAATTATGCAGTTACAATTGTTTTTTTTTTTTAAATATTTTGAAGCAGGTTACGTTTTCTTTCTTAATTAAAAACACCAAATTGAACATGTTATGTTCACTTTGTGCAGGAGTCTAACATCAAGGTCTAGTCGATATAGGTTCGAGTAAAGTCTGATGGATTTAGAAAGGGCCAATTGTTGAAGAAGACTATACTATTGACTGGTTAAGCCATGTCTAATGAATTTAGTAGGCAGGTTGGATATTTACGTAGTTTCAGTTCAATATCCCTTCCACACGTATATCTGCCCCCGGGATTCTGACACCACGAAAGTAAAGATATTGAACAGTTAATTCCGCGGTGCAGTACCGAATGCTTGTTACGCAGGTTAGTGCTCTTAAAAGAAGTTTTAAGCCTAAGAAAATATCTGAGGCAATTCGTAAATAGCTATTGTCTTCGCTAGCACTAGTACTCTATTGCGTATAAAGAAAAAAAAGGCAGGACATGCCCTTCTCTTTTTATGCGGTTCTCTCATTTTATTTTAAACCCGTTTCATTCAGTGATCCTGTCCGTTATGGGTTCGCAAATTGTTACCATTTGCAAAGTAAAGTACAAAACGTGTTTAAAATTGTCTTTTTGAGATTTCAGGAATTTGAATCACTAGCTTGGTGATTTGTTGAAAAAACCGGGGATATACAGGTATATTAGCTAACAAGTGATCGGTAATCCGACAACCACAATAAGTTTTGTATTGAGTCACCTGAAGATTTCCATGACTTTGAATCACTATCTTGGATGATCGTTATCGAGATACAAGTATTATATAACCACGCAGATTGGTAATCCGACAATCACAAAAGCTTTTGTATGGGTCACCTGTTCTTTCATCATTGTTTTATTTTGAACAAAAAGTGGCAAAATGTTTCGATGTCTCTTAAAAATAGTTTGAAAAAGAAATTGAATAATATAGGTCACTACTTTGGCTGAATCGTAATCGACAGACAAGCTAACAAGTAGATGGCAGTATGTGTTCACAATTAGCTTTCATATTGCGTTATTCATTATTGTTTATTGCTTAATTTGTCACCACCTGAGGCCGAGGGGTTTCTAGAATTTTCCTTTGTTCAGTGTCCTTTTTTGATTAACTATGAATATTCATCAGGACCGTTATTTTCTACCGGAAGTGTCCAGAGACCACTTCGGAAAAAATTAAACGGTGTGATGATTATTTCATTAGGTTTAAATAACGGTCTTTGACCGCTTTCGTTAACTATAATGCACAGTGAAAAAAAGAAGTACAATTGATAATGATGAAAAGGAAAAGGGCTAGACGAATATAGCATGGATAGCGGGGCTGAAGTCGCCGAGTGTCAGCAACAGGAAGTTGCTTTACCTTGGTAATATGGCTGGGAAACCAATGCATACACCTTGTCAAAGTTAAAGGAATCGTTTATAACAATAGAACATCTGGTTGTGGAATATGTGGAACCAGCAGGTGTTATGCATTGTTTTTCCGCCAATATTACCAAAAGGTAGAAAAGCACTTCATGGTGTGACACTCGGCGACCATTCAACTGTGTGGCGGCCCCCGCTAGCCATGGTAGAGGTCAGTGAGTGACACGAATAAAAATTAGAATATCAGGAGCATTTGTCCACCACATGTAACGGATTCTGTTTCAAGCCCACCCGCTATTTTCGCGAGATGATATCACACGAAGAGTTGTAGAAATAAGCCCAGAAGTGTCAATACGGCACAAAGAGAAAGACCAACGAGTATCAGAAAACTCTTGGTTTTCATGCATCCGTGTCAAGTACGAGGACCTAAAAAAAACAAACACGTAAAATAAATCACGAGGAGCTGTGACTGCCATTTGTATAATCCCACTTGGTTAATGGCCATTTTGGGCGAAAACTCCAATTGGTCTAATTACATTTAGTCTAATACCCACTTAGGCTAATAACCATTTAGTCTAATAGCCATGTAGTCTATATCATTGGTATAAATTCTCATATCGTCTATCTAATATCACATATCGTCTATACCGGATTTGGTCTTAATGCCCATCTGGTTCTAATATCATTTTGTTAATATCATTTGGCTCAATACCAATTGGTCTAATATCCATTGGTCTAATATCCATTTGGTCTAAGATCCATCTGGTCTAATACCCATCTGGTCTACAATACCCATTTGGTCTAATATCCATTTGGTCTAAAACCCCATTTGGTCTAATAGCCATTTGGTCTAATATCCATTTAGTCTAATGTAAAGTCTGATCCAAATGGGTATTAGACTAATAATATGAACTAGGGGAAGAGACATCAAAATGGATATTAGACAAAATGAATATTAGACAAGATGGGCATTAGACCAAATGGGTAATTAGACCAAATGGGTTTGTGGTTATTAGACCAAATGGTAGTAGACGAAATGGGCAGTAGACTCTAAATGGTGCATTAGAACAAATGGTATTAGAATTTTGGGTGTTAGATAAATTGGTGTTAGACTTAATGGTTATTGGACAATTGATTTTTGACAATATGGGTTTAGCCCAAATGGAAATAAACCTCTTTTGGAAGAACTATTTTAGCCTAATTGGCAGAAAATTGATATTAACGTATGCACTTAAAGGCTGTGAACAAAAGAATTTCATGTAGTTAGAAAATTGCAATAGATTTTTTACCGTTCTTACCAGGAAGATGAGAATAGAAGGAACGAGCGCTCACAAGTTAAGCTCTTAGCAATCGATAGGTGCTTTTCACGATGTTTTTGTTTGGCCCATCTTGAAAAGCCCCTGTGTAGTCCCTTATGGAGACCATGAGTTGCAAGAACGTTCCACGGGAATCACTTTGGTCGCCACAGGAGAATACTTTCTACAAACGGAAGTAATTTTTTGTTCTTTTTTTCCGGGGCAGAATCCTTGGCTGAGCAAGGAAGGTAAAAGAGCTCCTGTTGGTACACGGTTCCGGGGTTGATTTTAGGGTTTTGTTTCAATTTTAAATTAAGCTGGTAATGGAAAAAGTGTAGTTTATTTTATTGAAAACAGCATCAAAATGCGCGTCATTTTATGTTGGTTAAATATGAAAGTTACAGAAGAACTTTAGTTTAAAAGTTCTATTTTTTTAAACGACTTTGAGAAGGTCTTTGAGGCATTTTGTCATATTTTAAGGGGGGACATGGCCTCAGCTTATTTTTGATGAGATCAAATTGTAGTTGTTCTAAATTCTGAATTCTCGCAACTTTCAGGAGTATTTACTTTTTATTTGGTGAAAATCGGACGTTTCGTTCAAATGTTATGATTATTTAATAATTGGATTTTAATAACAATTAAACGCTGCTGGACCTTTGCCCTAACTTTTTTTGCATTTTTTTCGAAGGTTAGGTTGAAAAAACTGCCCCCACCCCCCCATTTATCTAAAAAGGTCTGACCTATTGACTTTCAAACTAGTTTAGCGTACATTCTATGAAGTCCATAGAGGATTTTGTTTATAAAACCCTTTAGTTTTCGAGCTTAACGACCGACATAATAAGAATTTATACAACCATAACTTTCGCAATTTTTAAATTTTTCACCCCGTTTATTTCCATGGATGTATGGAAGGATGATGTCAGAGACTGGCCTAAACTGGAAATCCGGGCAAGTGTCTTACTGTTGTTGTAACAATTGAAGGTTATCTCGCCCACCTTGCGTCAGTGACGCGAAATGAAACTTATGGTTAGAATACGTGTTAAAAAATGGATATTAAATAACAGCCGCGTAGATGTGAAAAAATCATTTTTCGTAAAAGTCAAATCCAGACAAAAATAAAGTAACCAACAGGAATGTGATAATTATATTCGGTTACGTGAAAAATTGTGAATATCAGTCCAAAGGACTGATCGTCAGTTGCCTGAAAAACACGTGGCCAACCCCGTAAAAAACCACCAAGTTTTAAAAAAAAGGTACGAGCATAATAACGTTAATAAATGTTTAAAGAGAGAGAGGCACCAAAGTATACTCAAAGGTCTGTTCCCCCATTGGCAAACTTGGTCCCATTTCTGCTGTTCCGATTTTTTTTTTTTTTAGGAGCGTTCATGATATTTCATTAAAGGAACCATATCATTCAGGGACCCAATTGTTGATTTAATAAATCCAACTGGACACTTGATCGTGTTAAGGTTATATTGGCAGTTGAGTTTGGAATGGTATTCCTATTTCTGGTAAAGGCCGTCTTGTTCCGACTTGAATACTTTTCATTGATTATTGCTTAGTTCGTTTGGTTTCTTGCTTGAGTGCTTGTTGTAGGTTTCAAAGGGCCGGTTGAGTGCAGATTCGTCGGAAGCATAATATATTCAATTATATGGAATAAAGACCAATATCGTTGTAACATCTTCCACGTGTTTTTTCTTTTTCCATCGAAAATATGTTTGACTGATTTGCAGACGACTGTTTCAGAAGGTATGTTGGTTATGAGTTCTGGTGGAGAGTTCACGTCGTTCTGGGTACGTTTTTGTACCAGGCCTTTCTGTGCGATATGTGGTTAGAAAGGAACAGTTACTGCGCCCCAAGCTAGGCTCCCGCGCTCTGGATGCCTCAAATGAAGTGGAGCTCTTTTGAACTCGATATTATTACACCAGCACCTCTAGCATTTAGCATAAAAACTATATTTGCTGTATGGAGGTTGGCGGTTTGCATTGCAGAAAGAAATGGGGGGGACCCCCAAAGTTTGCCAATGGGAACGACGCACTTGAGTTAGACTTGTACCTCTTTTACCTTTATTAACTTTATCTGGCTCGTACTCTTTTGTATAATCTTGGTACTTAGTATTCATACTTATACAGGATAAATTGTAATAAAATAAATTTGTAATAAGTTAATATACTAGTAAAAAATCAAATGTAGAACCTATTGAAAATAGTAATTAATTTGAAAAACGCAATTTTAAGTATAGTTATTTATATAATTCCCACATCAAGGTCATCACTGACCAGGATTGACCATACGTAGTAACACTATAATTGTTTAAAAATAAGCTTTTGTGCCACCTTGATTTGTTACTTACAAATTCAAAATGTCAGCTAAATACTCACGAGTTACTTATCCAATGATCCAAGATTTCAAAATTGTTGCCACAAAACGCTCAATACAAACTATGGAGTACAATCAGTGTATTCTTAAAGTATGCTAGTAATGAGCTTCAACAAGAACATTCTATATCAATGTTGTTTACTGGCGGATAACATAATTAAGATGTGGAATTATTTGTAACTTTGATTTATTTGTTTTGCTTTTGTTTTATTCTGTGTTCTTATGTTTTGTTTTGTTTTTGGGTGTGTTTGTTTGTTTTTTTGCCTCTTGTGTGTGTGTTTAATCGTTATTGTGATAAGGTTTTTGCTTTTGTCTGTGTCTTTGTCTGTTTGTTTGCTTTCTATTTGCAGGATATATATTTACCCGTCAAGTAAACCACCAACTCCATTGCCCTACACCATACGGAAGCATTCCGAAAGCATATCCATCAGTGACATGGTCTACCGGTAAATTCTCTGGGCTCATTCCAACAAGCAACGCAGCCTGAGTACCACTGGCGAACCATTCAAAACATGCAAGCAAGCCCAGAACCAAAAACGGTTTCACAAGAGCGGTCTACTAGAAAGGCCAAACCATTGATGAGAAAGGTTATAGTCCCAAAGTAATTGCAGTTACTTGATCTCTGTCAATGACGGGACCAGGGATAATTCTACCTGCGAAGAGAGAGCCAACTCCACCAATTGATGATAAGAAAAAAACAGCGTATTGATGCAATTCTTGAAAATGGCAATGGGGACAAGGAATATGGCCCAGCCTGTTTAAAACAAGCGCCCACAAAGAATTCAATGAAATAAAATGGGACTAAAAGCAAGGTGCATTGTAAAATTACACATACGTTGGTCCAGAGATAGTCGAAATTGTTTTTATAAATGGACGCAATTGATTTGGCTTTTCCATTTTGTCTTCCCCAATGTGTCGTAATTTGAGGTTTAGCGGTAGAAGCTCATCGGAGCAAATTTGGCCTCGAAACAGGACTAGATAGTAAACACACAGGGCTGATGTTGGCGTTAATTCCGCCAAAAATAACTAATTGTAACTCTCTCCACCCTATCCTCTCAATGAGAAATTCTGCTTATGGGGGGACAGAATTATCATTGCCCAATGCTCTCCTGCTGTCATACAATCCTACAGCTGTAACCAAGTTGCTGCCTTGAGAAGTGATCCCGAAATTGCAGAGATGCAGATTAAGAAGGGCCATTCCGAGCCTACCCCTTGTGAAAAAAATAATATCAGTCCTTATACGTCATCTTCTTAAAATTCAATCTAAGGTAGTGAGACAACCTAAATAAAAATGGTGATTAGCACCCCACCAGACGATGGCCAACAGGGATACAACTTTCAGCAGGTGTTACAGGTTGTTTTTCAATTGATATTGCATACATGGACTAACTGGTGAACGATTTTGAACATGCCATCTTGCCATCTTGTCAAAATGAATAATTGTGTAGTATACAAATATTGACTGAATATATTTGTGCA
The DNA here is from genome assembly GCA_023653785.1 of Ophioderma brevispina. Classification (NCBI taxonomy): domain Eukaryota; kingdom Metazoa; phylum Echinodermata; class Ophiuroidea; order Amphilepidida; family Ophiodermatidae; genus Ophioderma; species Ophioderma brevispina. Next base: position 113,137 of record JAMKCH010064884.1, on the reverse strand, counting down.
ATAGTTAAAAAAATATATCCACGAGGACAAATTTGGGTTTTTCTATTTCACAGAGACCGCAGGCGAGTGCAAATGGAAATCCCAATTGTCCAAGTGAATTATTTGTTAATATTGCAAGAAAGGAATTCATTTAAGCAGTCAATATTGATTTATATAAACCCATTTCACACAGATTCTTACAACAGTGCAATAGTACAGGTGCCCTGGTAAAAACGCATTGCATGGCTAAAATCGCGCGAGAGTTATATAAAAAAGAATATCGCATTAATTTCCAAATTAAAAGAGGCCAAATATATTCAACATGGTACACGCGCGTTATAATACAGTGTCCTTAAAAAGTACCAAGTTTAGCTAGTGGGACTACCATATCTTCATTTTTTGCGTAAAGACCTATTGAAATTAATTTGGGGATACAGAAAAAATATGTAATTTCAAGGTCATAGCGTACCGATTTGCATAAATAATAGCAGCCCATCTGGATTTTAAGCGGGCCCGTTATAGGTCATTATTGAAGAGGTGAATAATGTTTTTTAATGCATTTTGTGGGCTTAAATTGTCCTTTACGCGTACATTTGAGCCTTAAACCTAGCCTTTTATTGGAAGTTTATCCGTTAAAGGGTTGAAAGGTTTTACACTTTTCACCGTGTTTGGGCAAATTTCGCAAAAAGAAACACATTTTGTGATTTTGACCCATATAAAATAAATAATGACAAATTTGGGAGAGAAAAAAAGACTCTTAGCCTACCAATAATGTACTTTACTTGAGCGAACAATTTTATTTTTTTTTTTAATATTTTAAAAATGTAATGTAATTTGAACGTCTACAATATTTGCATTACTTATTTTATCACTTACACTGTCTTACCAAGCCTTTTTGTAACACGGTTTACCAAGGTGGGGGTGGCCACCCCCCGCCAGTGTGAAGCTATAGTCCTCCTCTTTCCACTGATAGCAAAAATAATACCCAACATGCCTAGTATGGTGTCAAAAGGACGCCGTCATGACAAGGTTCGCGAGTCGCACAAATTGTGCATTTCCACAGAAATAACAAAATTCCAATTTTGCGCTTAAAAAAGGTAGGAATATCGGATTAATTTTTCGTGCGGTTTTCAGCTCTAAATGATGGCAAATTGACAGTTTTTAGATAAAATTAAAGTTTTAGAGCCATACTGTAAATAAAATATTTTAAAAAAGCACCATAAAATATCTTTGGTGGCACCTCCCCCCCCACCCCCATTACCTTTCGACTTTGACGGCATACTTAACCCCGGTGAAGGTTTACCTTAACATTTTTTTTGCGTAAAATGACGGCCAAGTATGAAGCGAGAACGATTACTAGAAGCTTTTACGAAGTTGTTGGCATTTTAACGCACCGGAGGAAGTTCACTAGGGACAACACCCCCCCCCCCGGAAGGACGTGGGGTTCAAGGGGAATTACGTGATCAAAAACCTGTCCCCCCGACGTTCCCGTACCTCAACAAAAAAAACTGAGATTTTTATATCATCTGGAACCGTTTAGAATAGTATCATGTGTACAAAATCTTACGTGCAAATTCGGTCGTATCTTTAAGAAAATTCGCAATTTTGATATGTTTTTTCCGTAAACCCGGACAGAAATTACACGCACAGTGGTCTATGGGCTGGGACACAAGCATGCTCATAACAACCAAACCGCAAGATCGGATCAAATCAAATTTGTGATAAGCCCTTTCTCAAGGGTATCTTATGAACCATGAATAAAACAAAGAAGGTGTTGGAATCACGAAATGCACCTTTAATATTGCACAAGGCCCCAAAACCAGACTTCTCAATATTTACCATCCATGACATCGTCCATTATACGGTTTTGCTAGTTCTGGATTTCTCATTCACTTTAATGAGCTATCGGAACAAAGCGCATTAATTCTTTCGGGTTTCCTGATTGTTCATGCATAACCCCGTGCAGTTAATTGGTTGGAATAGATCACACTACAAGCATTATGTGTGGTGACGTCGTAATTAGCAAGTCGTTTCTCACTTGTTGGTGGTTTGAGGATCATTTGGCATGTGTCTCGCAGTAGAGAAGCGGTCTACACGGCGGCACAAACCTAGACTCCTTTATAAAATTTGGGTGTGAGTGGCCGGTAAAAGTTTGTTCGTAACCCACCTAAAGATTCCTACCAAAATCCTTGAAATGAGAGGCTGAGACAATGCTACCAATAGGACTTGGTTAGCTATTATTCATGTTGATGTTTAAACTAGAATCCAACAAGTGGCTAATTCTAAGTCAATACTGCGAAGGCAGATGATATGATTTATCTGGGGGAAATTTTGATTATCTCCAGATCTGTTGTGGAATTTCGTAAAAGTATTCGATATCTTATAAAGATATTGAGCTTCTTTATTAATATATGTCATTTGTTTTAATAGGAATGACACAAAGTCTAGGAAGTTGTACCAGCCACATACCGGCAGCTTTCAGCTTTAACTATCTACCCTACACTCGGAGAAAGTGGTACGGTACCAATTTGATTTAATTTTTTTCTTTTTTTTTGCGAACGAAAAGAAAACTCCACCCCTCACTCAACCCCGGTTATTCCTGTAAGCGTAGGAAATAAATGTTTATTTTGATGAGTTACTTCAAATAAGAAGTCACACTTTGATGATATTACACCATAGAAGGACTGCCAAATCCTGTACCACGCAATTTTTCAATGTCAAATGAATTTGCCACATGAGGACGAGGTTGTTAGAAACGAGTTGGGATTTTATTCCGTTATTGAAATGCGTGGTACCCGATTGGAAACTCCACAACTACGGTTACGGGTATGTGAGTAACATCATGTTAAGGTCATCCGTGTGCCAGTGGGCGTATCAGGCCGGCCCTCTCTGAGGGGCCTGCCCAAATTTCCCAGTCTTGGGAAATTTCCCTCTTAGGGGGGTCCAAAAGGCCAATTTTTCCCGTCAGAGGGCTAAAAACGTCTGATTTAGCATGATTTTTGCAATTTTTTTCACGGCCAAAGTCCTCTCTGCCGGCAGGGGGCAACCTGCCCCATGCCCCCCCCCCCGCCTGGTACGCCACGCCAGTGTGCCTTTAAATAACACATCTCACACAAAACAGCCGTATTGGATAAAACATACCGCCGTGACAGGCACAATTCAGAAAGGCCAGGACAGGTTTTTTACCCAAGGATGATGTGACCAACAGAACCACCAATGCATAATGTACTCCACAAAACATTGTTCTTCTTGTACCTATTTTGGGGAGCCGGCCCAGGGGCGTATGCTGGGGCTTCTGCCAAAAATCATTGCTATAGTTATTTAAAATATTTTGATTTTTTATAAGGAAAACAATAAGCTTTTAATTAAAAAGGACATTAGGCCTAATACAGTGTAACCGATTTGATATAGAATCGAAACGAAATATTGGAACACATAGTTTGTAAGCAGTGTAGTTTTCAACGGTTACTGTAACCAGAAACATGTTCATATACAGGGTGATGTCAAAAAAAATGACCCTGATTTTGGTCCGCCATTTTGAATGTTTAAATTTATATATATCTAACATATGTGGGATCAGCGGAAAGCTATTTCATTATCTTTATTTGCTGCAGAGTTCATCCACTTCGGTTGGTAGACCGAGACTACAGTGTATCGAATCCAAAAAATCTGCAGTGAATAAATAGCCTGATTTTCTTCGGACACGATTCCTTTCGCTGAACGTCGTCCATTTCAATGGGATCGTGGACGAAGCAGAAAAACCCGACTACTTGATCAAACGACTGTTTAGCTGGTCTAACCTAACGATTTGATTATGATCTTGCAGTAAATTAAAGATAATGAACCAGCTTTCAGAAGAATCCCAAATATTATATATTACTTAAAAAATTTCAAAATTGGGACACAATCTGGGTCATTTTTTTTGATTCACCCTGGATTTATCTTTCCTTACCAAATATAATGGCAATGATTTGACAGGTAGCCATCAAGTCCAAGTTTGTGATCAGTTTGCAAAACTTTTCTTGGACGGGTAAGAAGAAGACCCCGAGACTTTTTTTTAAAGGTTCCCATTTCCAAAGCAGAGGATAAGAAAGCAGGCGACGAAAACCACGAGGGCCATTGGAATCATGAGGACTGTAAGGGAACAAACAGTTGTGAAATTGTTCTGAGTATTGAAAGAAGTGTACAATAGATATGGGCAGAGGCTTCACTGCTAAAAGAAAACGTTTCAGGGTTAGTTTTATTCACAATGCACAGATGTTTGAAGTTAATTTATTCTGGACACAAAAACAAGAATAAAACCAAATTATCGCCGCCCGGCGACACACTTTTGACAACTGATTTGGATTATTAGTCCACTAAGTACATCTGTGTAAATTTACTAAATTCATTGCGGACAAATATGATTTTTCTTTAAAATTGTTTTCCCCGTCTTTTATGGGACTGGGCATATAAGGGGCCACCTAGAACTATACAAATCAAAGCATTATGTAGGGCCTATATGGCCAACGATCCCCGCAAATGGATTTGTTGATTTTTGACAGAGGAATAGCTCTTGCATGTCACCACTTATTAACGGTTGTCAACATTGTGTCGCCGTTGCCTTAAAATTGTTTAAAAATAAAAGAGCAAATAATGAGTCAAACAGAGGTGAATTGTATTATGAAATACAGATGACGATTTATATTCATGACCTTGACCAATAACAATTACAGTGCAGACTAGGTATAACACAGACAGGAGGGATAGACTTCATACTACTGTGTATTCTATTATTTTCGAGACTCCCGTACTTTGTAATTTTGTAGGGGAACCCCAAGTGATTTTTAACGAACAAGTACGGGGGCAACTCAATACTCAAAGGCGGGAATTTCCGGTTCGGCCCGGTTCCAGGCGGTTGATTTAATCAGCTCAATCTTCTTAATCCTTTAATCCGATTAAGTAATTCAAGCAATTCAAGAATTGAATTGAACCGCGCGGACCGGCCCAGGAGAACCCGGAAAACGCCCGCCAGTTGAGTATTGGAATTCGTCCCTTACAACAAATCTGCTTTTATTGTGAAATGACTGGACTGCTTTAATTGATACAAAAAATAGTTGCTGTTAAAAACTATGTATGGTCAGTTGGGTGACTTTTGGAATGTCATGACTTTAAAATGGGACTATATATGATGACTATGTCAGGCTTTCCAAAAAGTACCCACTCGAGACACGGGACATTGCTAAAAAAATAATAAAGTGAGCAGGGTCTTTGTTGGTATGCTATTACAACAGCCAAAAAAAAAATGATTATCGTTTATTTCATTTCATGGTTCTTCAAACAGAGAGGGAAAATTTTTTTTTAGGATTAGTCCAATTTGCATTGTTACATTTGAAGTGTATTCCTGTTGCATCATTGGCATTTCCAAGTACCTATAGGCAGAAATCGGACAAAGTTGATTTGCCCTCTGATAATTAATGAAGATATCTTTTGTTTTACGGACAGAGCATTTGCATTGAAAATGATTCCAAAGAAAAAGCTATTTTATTTTATGGTTGAAGAGATACCAAGCAAAGACCATGATTTACTTTCTTTTTATAAAAATGCTATGTCATGGGGTGTTAAATTTTTGAGGACAGGCTGTTATAAAAAATAATTCCTTTTGTGGATGGCACAGTTGTAATAACTTTGTGACAACGCGCAGTCGCGATGAACATGATGAAAGACTGTGCTTAAGGAGGATGATGCAGTGAGAACCCGAATGGACTACTTTGAAAAGCAAACACAGATAAGCCGGACGACCCCGTAACATAAGCAGAAAGAGCATGAGAGGACCAGGTAGGAGGACAATTGCAGCAAAGTTTAGTTTGGGCATGAGAAAAGTAGAAAGGATTGAAGTTGCTTTTCATTTACGAGTATTTCTACCTCAAAACTAAATTCGCAATTGATGTGTAAACACATTCATAACATGAATGCACCAAACAAGAACTTTAAACCTCTAAACGTATGCTTTCAGTGTGGATCGCATGTTTTAACCCTCGTCTACCGAAAGGGGTGGTTAACACCACCCTTCAGGGTTAACCCCCTTTGGTGCCAACATCATTTAATGTAATGGTCAATTGAAATTTTCGCCCCTTTCATCAAAAACAAAACATACACTGGGGTATAGGGTCAGATAAAGGGTGACCCAGTGATGGATAGGGGGGGGCAACCACCCGCCCCCCCCCCCCCCTTTTAGGGAGGAGAGAAGTACCAAATACCTGCACAACACAGAATTTTGGACCATAGGATAGCTATGGTCCTCCTATTCCATTGATACCAAACATAGTTACCAAACATGCATATCATTACGTCACAATGACGTCTAAAAGTTCGCACGTAGTAAAACTGTCATTTCCATAGGACACAAATAGGGGAAAATTCAATGTTTGCCAAAAAGGTAGGAATAATTCCCAGATTTTATGCGGTTGGTTTTTTTACTTTTACTCTACTTGATGGGAAGTGGATAACATGTTATTTTATATAATGAGAGCAATTTTAGTGTTAGAATAAGGTTTGCTTGATTCGCTAAAATTGCCGAAATATCAATTTTTCACCCTATATTCAGTATTCCGTATAAGTTCCTCAACATTATGAAGTACATGGTGGGACGTCATTAATGGGGATGTTTAATGGTATTTGGTCCCAATGGAAAGGAAGAAACCTAGAATTCCTTTGGTACCAAATTAAAGCTAGGATGTTCAGTAACTGAAATCACAGGGGGTGGTATCCACCCCCCCCACCATCCTTCGGGGAGTATTGTTACAAAAAATGGACCCACTAAGGAGAAGAGGTTTTAAAGTGAAACACAATTACAGAAGCAACAAGAACAACAAAAACAAGATTGTTACATTTTGATTACAGGTACATGTAATGATCTACATGCATCCGTCAAAGGGATACCTAATAAGATAAAAAATTGCACTTTAAAGCTTATTAAAATAGCTTGAAAGGCTGGACTCAGAGATTTCGCAATACAATATTTTGTGGTCGTATAAAAAAATAGATATTTAAAAAAAGTTAATAAAAAAAAGTTAGAGATAAATCGGATTTCGTTTTCATTGCAGTAGTAAACAGTTTTATGCACATAGACGTGCAATAGGATACCGTATATACACAAAAAATTTCCGGATACGGAATGTTATAATAATAATAATTAAAGTTGTGATTTTCTATATGACAGGGCTTAGTTATTCACACTGTGTTAGGATATGCCAAAAAACACGTTTCTTGAAAATTGCGTGTGCCTTCATCGGAAAATCTCTGAGTCGGGCTTTTTTTTAAAAGGAAATTTAATCCAGGGGGTCCAACCTGCGGACCGAGGGCCATTTGCGGCCCATAAGAGCTCTCATGCGGCCCCCGAGTTGGTATTCCCAGAAAAAAAATGAAATGAATAAAGGGACATCGCCGGATAAGGAATGAAAGACGCCCTCCTCTATATAGTTTTATGAGAACGGATGAACTGAAAAATGTTTTGCCTCATAAAAGCGACATGATCAAAGTTTACCTTTGCGTTTTCAAAAAACCCACTTTACATAAGCCCCAAAAGTCGGTTTATGTAAAAGTATAATACAGGACTTCAAGGGTAAGTAAAATTTCCATATTTGAAGCCTTCCACCCCAAGAACCACATGCCGCGGGCAAGATGTTCGTATATTATTTAGCAACATACATGTGAGTGGCGTTCTGGTCTCTTGGGGGGATGGAAAAGACCTCATTTGGCACTTTTTTTTTGTTTAGGGGGGCCGGAAACACTAAAATGGAATGCAAAAACAAACAACAACAACTGTACATTACAAAACATACATATCAAGTATAGATAGGCATGCTAATTCTACCAGGGCTCTGGTCCGTAGCATTGGATGAGCACATGTTAACAAAACAGCTGATTATGCACGTCCTGGGTATCATAAATCATACTAAACACAGGGGATTGTATTTGTTCAATTACAATGGGGAATGAAAGCTTTTGAACTTGCGCATGGGAATGATAATAGCTATAGTGTAGTTAACTTGCTCATGAGCTAATAGCGGCGGTATGGCCATGGTGTGCATTACAGAGTCTGCTTGGCGGTGAAGAAGGTTATATAATCCAAATCATAGCCAGCATACGCTATAGGTATTTGGTATTGTTATAAAGGGCTGCCCACAGATAGCCTCTTGTTAGCTTATGAAGGACAAAAGGTCTAATTAGGTGTCAACTTACCACGTTCAGAACAAAGGGCAGCTATGCAAATCTTACCTGTTTCTCATTTAAGTGATAAATGGTCATTGATATGGGGCATGCTCGGAGGCTTGCTTTTTCCAGAGAGAAGCCACTGAACGTTTCTCAGATTTTTCCATTTTTTTGATACAAGCTTGTTTTGGGGATAAAAACACTGCGTACATGATTAAGTTAGTTGTCAAACACCAACTCAAAATTGATGGTGAAATTATAAAACTATTTGAGTATAGAGGGCCCCTTCTCTCCTATCCGGCGATGTCCTTTCTGAAATAATAAGATTTTAAAAAATGTCATTGGAAAAATAGTTCAATTTCTCAATCTGAAATCGAACTTCTCTAAACATGTTGGAAAAAATTAGTTCCCAATTTTCATCAATCTGAAAAACAAACTTTCTAAAAATTTGGGAAAATTAGTCCAATTCCTCAAACTGAAGCCATTTTTTCCCAAATTGCTAAAAAGATCAACATTTCTTGGGAAAAAATGGAAAATTTGTATTAAATTGGCCCAAAATCTGCATCTCTGGTGTGCTATGGGTCACATCCTGCAAAATTAGTATAGATTCTGATCCTATTCCAGACTCGCGTAGACACGTCACAAACCAAAACTGTGCCCCCCGCTTGCTTGCTCGCGGCCCGCGGTAGTCGTAGATTCAACCAATGTGGAACCTGCGTCAAAAAGGTTGGACACCCCTGTTTAAACGATTTAAACGGGGGGAGATATTTTAATAGCGCCATGTGTTTTTTTTTTAAATGCGTTTTTTTTATTGTTTATCATATGTAATTTATGCATTTTCCTTCATCCACAGAGAAATCACCTTACAAAGTTGTCATAAACAAAATCCAGGGTCCATGAGTACATGAGTGAAAGTAGATATATTTTCTTTTTACCAGCCGTTACCAGATTATATTATAAACATTTCACGACTACAAACCCTGCTACAGTAAAGTTAGAATGTATTATAGGATTCCATTCTAACAAACAGAGAACAAACATTTAACGGTCGTATATATAGACAAATTCCGACCAGCAATGATGGTCAGAATTGATTCACCCAGCCATTAATGGGGGCCTCCAACCCCAAAACCTCCTACCCAATCTTTTGTAAACGTCGTACCGCTTGATTAAACCAAATATTAAAGCACATTTTTTGAAAGAGCGCCCCCAATTTTCAAAATTGGTAATTGTATAGGAAAACTATACCTGCGAAACGAGAATGCTAAACAAAAATCGCGTATTGATCCAAAATAAGGCGATTTTCGTTGTAATTCGAATTGGGATCCCAGATTGGACTAACGGCAGAGCTAGAAATGCGACGTTTTATGTACGCAGGATGAAATAGTGCCACCTAGCCTCGAGAAATAACCTCTAAACTTGGATTGCATGAACTATTAAACAACTAATGGATGAGCGTGACACGTACAATGGCGCTATTTCCCGGATATTCACATTGGAAGGCCGTTCCCGTTTCCAGCACCGTTGTATTATCCCCGTAATATTATGTAGTTACACATTCCTCGTTTGTGACACATCGACATTTTAGAGCTTAACCATTCACAAGTATAGTTTACTAGCCAGTTACCAAGCAATCCCGTGTAAAAATCTCCAAATTTTTGAAAAATTGGGGGAGCTCTTCAAAAAAAATGTGATAACATTGCTTTAAGTATAATAATCAAAAGCTACACTTAATCTGAACATTTGGGTGAATTCAAGCAGGATGCCCCCAGCTATGGATGCCAGTGAGGAGGGTGAGGATGTGCCCGAAAATCGGGGGGATTGGTGTATTACCACGTTGGGGGCAGCTGTATTCCAAAGTTGATATCATGCTCGTGTAAAAAAGTGCGTAATTAGGGTCGTTTGTGAGGGACCAGCGACTGTACTCGTTTATTTGTTTAGGTATCAAATCATAAAAAAAATCAAAATTAGGGGTGTGCTTTTCACGTACGAAAAAAACGTGTTTAGGGTTTTTGATATTTTGCATACTGTTTTAACAAAAATCACATTAAAAATGCTGGAAAAAGTGTATTTTGGTCCCCGATTTTTTCCGGCATTTACAGTGTTAGAATCCCGAGTGATTTTATCCTTTTTCAGCCTTATTTTAGCTTGTTTTCTCTATTTTCGTCGTCGTCTCCTCCAACACATAAAGCCGTTAGATAGGGAGTTGAATTTCCTTTTTGTGAATGATCGTTTACAGGTATAATGTGACGCAGAGAAATGGAATTAGGGTCTGTCTTAATTTATGTCATCCAAAAACAAAAGTTCATGCAAATCAGTGCGGGTTTCTAGTTCAATGAAATCGATGAATTTGCAGAACAAAAAAACTGTCAAAATTATTACCGACATTCGAAGACTAATTAATGCCCAAGAATAGGAAATTAGGACAACTTAAAATGACCTTGAAATTTAAATGTAAGGGAGTTAAATTGTAAACTATTAGGACCAAAGATAATGCAAAAATTGATATCAAATACGAAAACTCAATGAAATCGTGTGATTAAATATTTCCTTTATCCAGGGCCAGTGGTTTTAGTGTATGGCCCGTGTTTAGGTATGGTTAAGGCCACATTTGAATATAAGTGGCCCCCGGGGTTTAGGTAGCAAACTTAATGTCAAAATACTTGTTTAGGGTGTTATTTTTAGCTTGTAACGCCAAAATTCACTTGTTTAGGATAGTAAAATATAAACCAAAAAAACACTTGTTAGGTAGCAAAATCAAACCCAAAGTACTTGATTAGGGTAGCAAAATCAAAAACAAAACCAAACTACGTGCTTCGGGTGTGTTTCTGCCAATGGAATAACGCGCTTGGGTACGGGTGGGGAGGGCCATCACAGCAGTGATATCCATTGAAAGAACACGTGCCCCCCCCCCCCCCGGGGGTATACATACATAACAATCCTTACAAACCATGGATACAGCAAAGTTTCGAATGTAATTTCGGTTCTAAACAAAACAGAGAACAAACTCATTAACGTCGTTTATACAACATACCCACTCATTATAAACCCTGAATTACAGCAAAGGTTAGAATGTGTTATCGGCTTTCTCACAAAACCAGGAAGCCAAAACTCATTTCACGACCTCACCACAAATGACTCACCCAAAATAGGGAACAACACAATGCATACAAACCCTGTCCACAAATCCGTCAGAGATGTGCATCTAATAATAATAAAGTTGTGATTTTCTATATGACAGGGCTTAGTTATTTTACACTGTGATTAGTATATGCAAAAAAACACGGTTTCTTTGAAAATTGAGTGTGCCTTCATCGGAAAATCTCTGAGTCAGCCTTTAAAGGACAATTTAAACCAGGGGTGTCCAACCTGCGGCCCGCGGGCCATTTGCGGCCCGCCAAGAGCTCTCATGCGGCCCGCGAGGTACTTCCCAGAAAAAAATGAAATGCATAATTTCTGAAATAATAGATTTTTAAAAAATGTCATTTGAAATAGTTCAATTTCCTCAATCTGAAATCGAACTTCTCTAAACATTGTTGGAAAATTAGTCCAATTTCATCAATCTGAAAACAAAACTTTCTAAAATTGTGGGAAAATAGTCCAATTTCCTCAAACTGAAGCCATTTTTTCCCAAATTTGCTAAAAAGATCAACATTTTCTTGGGAAAAATGGAAAATTTGTATTAAATTTGGCCCAAAATCTGCATCTCTGGTGTAGCTATGGGTCACATCCTGCAAAAATTAGTATAGATTCTGATCCTACTTCCAGACTCGCGTAGACACGTCACAAACCAAACTTGTGCCCCCCGCTTGCTTGCTCGCGGCCCGCGGTAGTCGTAGATTCAACCAATGTGGCCCCTGCGTCAAAAAGGTTGGACACCCTGATTTAAACGATTTCAACGGGGGCTTATATTTTAAATAGCGCCAATGTTGTTGTTTTTTTTCTTCTTCTTCTTACCTATTTATCATATGATAATTTATCATTTTTCCTTCATCCACAGAGACACACAACCTTAACAAAGTTATATAAAGTTATAAAAACATATCCAGGTCAATGAGTACTATGAGTGAAGTAAGATATATTTTCTTTTTTACCAGCGTAGCAGATTATATTATACATACATACCACTCCTTACAAACCCTGCATACAGTAAAGTTTCGAATGTATTATCGGCATTCTAACAAAACAGAGAACAAACTCATTAACGTCGTTTATATAGACAAATCCGACCAGCCAAATGATGGTCAGAATTGATCCGCCATTACTGGGGGGGCCTCCAACCCAAAACCTACCCAAATCTTTTGTACGTCTGTACCACGCTTGATTAAAGCAATATTAGCACATTCTTTTGAAGAGCGCCCCCAATTTTCAAAATTGGTAATTGTCTAGGAAACTATACCTGCGAACGAGAATGCTAAAAAATGCGTATTTATCACAAAATAAGCGATTTTGTAATTAGAATTGGGATCCCAGTTTGGACTTAACGGCAGAGCTGGAAATGCTACGTTTATGTCCGTCCATGATGAAATAGTGCCACCTCGAGAAAGTAACCTCTAACTTGGCTTGCCTGAACTATTAAAACAACTAATGGATGAGCGTAGACACGTACATGGCGCTATTTCCCGGCTATTTCACATTGGAAGGCCGTTTCCAGCAGCCGTTGTTTTATTATCGGGGATCCCCGATAATAATTATTCTAGTACAAAATTCCTTCGTTTGTGACACATAGACATTTTCGAGCTTAACCATTCACAAGTATAGTTTACTAGCCAGTTACCAATGCAATCGTGTAAAAATCTCCAAATTTTTGAAAAATTGGGGGCGCTCTTCAAAAAATGTGCTAACATTGCTTTAAGTATAATTCAAAAGCTACACTTAATCTGCACATTTGGGTGAATTCAAGCAGGATGCACCCCAGCTATGGCTGCCAGTGAGGTGTTGGAATGTGCGAAATCGGATTGGTGTATACCCCGTTGGGGCCACTTGTATTCCAAAGTGGATATCATGCTCGTGTACAAAAACGCGTAATTAGGTCGTTTTTTGAGGCACCATGCGAGGTACTCGTGGACATTGTTAGGTATCAAAATCATTAAAAAAAGTCCAATAAGTAGGGGGTGCTTTCCGTCGAAAAAAAAAATAAAAAAGGGTTTTTTAGGGTTGTAATAGTTTGAATACTTGTTACAAAAAAATACACATTAAAAATGCTGGAAAATAGTGTATTTTGTTCCCGATTTTCTCCGGATTTCACATGGTAGAATCCCCGAGCGATTTTATCCATTTTCAGCCTTATTTTAGCTTGTTTTCTCTATTTCGTCGTCGTCTCCTCCAACACATAAAGCCTTTATAATTAGGAGTTTCATTTCTTTTTGTGACTGATCGTTACAGGTATAATGTGCGCAGAAATGGAATTAGGGTCTGTCTCTAATTTATGTCAATCAAAACAAGTTCATGAAATTCAGTGCGGGTTTTAGTTCAATGAAATGCCCGAATTTGCAGAAAAAAAAACTGTCAATAATTATATGACATTCGACAAGACTCATTAATTCCAAAGAAATTAGGACAACTTTAAAAAGACTTGAAATTTAAATGTAATGGATTTAAATTGTAAACTTATTAGGACCAAGATAATGCACAAATTGATATCAAATACGAAAACTTCAATGAAATTGTGTGATAAATATTTCCTTTATCAGGGCCAGTGTTTAGTGTATGGCCAGTGTTTAGTGTATGGTTAAAGGCACATTTTTATGAATGTGCGTGTTTAGGGTAGCAAACTTATGTCAAAATACTTGTTTAGGGTGTATATTTAAACTGTCACGCAAATTACTTGTTTAGGATAGTAAAATTAAACCAAAACACTTGTTAAGGGTAGCAAAATCAAACCCAAAGTACTTGATTAGGGTAGCAAAATCAACCAAACTACGTGCTTAGGGTGTGTTTCTTGCCCAGTGGAATACGCGCTTAGGGTACGTTTTGGGAGGCCATACACAAGCATGATATCCATCTTGAAATACAAGTGCCCCCCCCCCCGGGGTGTATACATACATACCACTCCTTACAAACCCTGCATACAGCAAAGTTTCGAATGTATTATCGGCATTCTAACAAAACAGAGAACAAACTCATTAACGTCGTTTATATACATACATACCACTCCTTATAAACCCTGAATACCGCAAAAGTTAGAATGTGTTATCGCTTTTCTCACAAAACCGGAAGCAAATCATTTCACGACCTCACACACATGACTCACAAAATCAGGGAACAAACCACATGCATACAAACCCCTGTCAAAATACCGTCAGAGATGTGCATCTAATTAAATGGTCACAACACACGTGTGTCTAAGGCACTGTATATAACCCACCCCCTATTTCAAATTGGCCAGGCCGTTTAATCCTAACCATAAAATTTTATTATTTTATGTTAAATTAATGAAAACTTGTCATTAAATGCATTGAATACTTCATTACTTTTACTGCCTCAATAATGAAAGAGCTCAACAACACAAACATAATTTACCTTTTAACACTTCAGAAGCCATTTAGCATTGAAGCTTAAATAGAGAATTTTGAGCGTGTTACAAGGTTGGTAAAAAAAGTGAATGCGTTACTAATAGCCCTTTTAACTCCATAAAAATTAAGGAAGTTAACATTTCTTTCGAACCTCATTTAGTGAGATTTATGCACAGTTGTGTGATTCTTAAAAGTGTGCATGTGTAATATAAAAGAAGGGATTTGTAATTAGATTTGGGGACCCCGATCCCAATTCAATGACAGTGCTGGAAACGTGACATTTCTGTCCGTCCATTGTAGAATATATAGCACAATTTCACGAAAATCATGCTAACTGGACCTGTGTAAACCAACGGAACAGCCATTGGATGATCATTAGCGTTGACACGTATAATTTCCAGGCTATTTCATATTGGAATGGCATTGATTTATTTATTATCGGGATCCGAGAGTAATTATTCTAATTACAAAATTCCTTCTTAAAGGTCCATGGTCCGATCGCTAATAGCCTCGCTCCCAGGGCCCCCAGATTTACTGGAAGTGGTCAAGATTTTGGTATGAGAAGAAAGCTACTATTTTTCTCATTTATCCTGTGGGCTAAAGGATGTTTGGTTTGGATGTTATGAGCGAAAATATGCTCCATTTTGATCGACCAATATTACGTTTACAAATTACACAGTACTCTATGGGGCTTACAAAAACACGTTTTTAGCTCTCAAAACGGGTTGAAATATCGGCGCGAAACTTTACAGATGGGGTTTTGGGATGAATGCCATTCTATCAAGATGAAAAATTTATAGACTTCTATCGGACCAGCCCTCTTAAAAAACAAGTGCTATCGTATATCGTATACTACGTGAATAAAAACATTGCAGATGACCTTGACCTTGATAAAGTCAGACACAGATTTGTTGTTGTTTTAATAAAGCAAATCTAATATACTTCCAAGTGTTGAAAAAATGAAAGAAATCGACTGAAAATAAGTCAGATATGACTAATTTTGTAAGCACACCTGTTTTTCCTCCATTCCAATGGGATTTATACAGTTAAGCAAGATATTACCTTAAAGGTGCAACGAGAGATTTCGGATATCAGGTGTCCCTAAAAAATCGAAAGTACTGATTTTTGCCCTGATGTAAAGCTTTCCACAAAAAATAACCCCATCTGAAAGGATTAAGCTGAGAAATGTTTCTTTGGTACACAAAAAATTTGAAATTTCTAATTTCGTATAGGAGCAAATACGAAATTCAGCCTATGTTTTATATTGAAATATAAGCAAATCAGAATCGCCGTTTCCCCTCTTTTAAGGCATTTCTGTAGTGTCTGGTCTATACAAAATTACTATTATGACACAATATTTGGATGCCTCAAAAATCTCTTGTTGCACCTTTAATGTATATACGATATACGAGGTATAGCATTATAAAAGTAATGAAGTGAGCGTTCAGTCGTAATTATCAATGCAACTAATTTATTGTGGAACTGGCATTATAAATGTTCAAATAAAATCTCACCCAATTATTCCTGATGTGTAAGTGAAAAGGGTTTTCACTACTACTGTAATTCAGGTATGGATACAAGCTATGCCAATAAGGGACTAAACTTCTAATATCCTGGGAAGATCTTGTTTTCTTGCTCTGCAACAGGTGAATACGCCGATCCTGGGTTTCCTAACGGAAATCATTTTTACCGAAATTCCTATCCCACAATGCACCAACGATGTACGAGTAGATAAAATAAATAGCGCATATATATTCTATGGTGTGTCATACGGTCATTTTTCTGTCATAACTGTGCGTAAACCATTTTCTGTACATAAATTTTACCAGTAACGAGTACTATTTGATTGCCTTGAATTTTTTTCGCCACAAAATGTGCGCGTAGTTTAAAGGAGGCGCACTAAACCGCGAGCGTGCATGGAGTGATGCATACCTTCTCGTACATCGTTGGTGCATTGTGGGATAGGAATTTCGGTAAAAAATGATTTCCGGTAGGAAACCCAGGATCGACGTATTGGTTTTTGGATTTGTCATATCAGTTGGCACATTGGTATAAATAGATTTATTGATTAGTCCGTAGTTGAAATAATCAAGAAAATGTAACATAAGGTGCAACGAGAGATTTCAAGTCATCCATATTTTCTGTGATATGTACAGTGGCGTACCGTAGACGTCAGTCCAGAAGGGGCAACATTTCCAAGTCGTCCCGCCAGAGTACAAAATGTGTACGTCGTCCCGGTGTAGGGGGGCTGCGTGACTCATTATGGATAGACTTAGTCACATGGCACAAAACACGTGACATTTGCAGTACAATGGTATTTCGCACGGTATGTCGGGAACGCATAACAATGTAATGTATGGTTGCCAGTTCCTGATTTTGAAGTCTCTTTTATAAATATATTGACCCGAATCCGTGGTTACATAACATGTCAATACTTTACTTACAAAGAGTTATCTACTATTGAAAAGAAATGCCACCTGGCTTTCCCATATTGACATAAATAGAAAGAGGACAAAAGAGTAGCCTGCTATTATGGGGCCCGCGCTTCGCGCGGTTCTGCCGCGAGCTGAGTAAACGGGAGCGATCACTGAAACAGGATCGGTCCACTGAAACAGAAGCGATCACCGATGAAGAGGTGACACATCTTTGCTACAACCACCGCAACCACACCAGGCTATATTAACGGCAATTTTGGCATATTGGTCGCAGTTCTATCTATAGACTTCCCCTAGTCTAACCGAATCCGACTGCGACTATTATCGCCCCTCGCCGTGGGGCGGCGCACTCACCATGCGCCATGACTGGGGGGGCATCTTTTGCATTTCTCGTTATACACCGCGTTTACGTTGTACTTGTTACCACAAAGAACGATAATTTTGATCAGTTGTCCTGACGGCAAACAACCAAGCACTATTTCACTGTATCCATTTTATATCATCATGGGCGGCTCAGGAAAAAATGTAAATTCTTGGCTGCCCAAATAGCGATAAAAAGTTACAAAATGAATCGAACTGCGTGCGAATTCACTCGCTAATGACACAAATGAAAAATCATCTATTCATTACCATCTAAATACCACATTGTAACTCGCCGGTCATTTTCACGTTTACTGATAGTCCAGGCGTATCACATTCCATGCACGAAAGAGACTAATTTGTTGTTCATATACTCCGAAATCGATCACATGGCACGGAAGTGTCCTTTCTAAAACACCAACACCCCATCGTAAGATTGTCACGTTATGCAGCAAATACGATCGGTCTTTGGGAACTATTCAGTTTTTCGTAACACGGAATTATCAACATTCTATTGTTACTTTATTTTTGTCTGGATGTTTTGAATTTTACGCAAAATTATTTTTCTCTCCGCGCCTGTTTTATTACCAATTTTTAACACGTAGTTCTAACCATAAGCGTTCATTTCCCAGCACGCAAGGTGGGCGAGATAACCTTCATTTTTACAACAACAGTAAGACACATGCCCTGGAATTCCAGTTTAGGCCAGTCCTGACATCCTTCCATAATCCATGGAATAAACGGTGAAATTTGTAAGCATTGCAAAAACGGAGTAGGTTGTAAATTCTTATTATCATGATTAGGGGCTTATTATTTCGTTTCGTTAGGCAATATGCGGCGTGTGTTTACTGTGTGTTTGGTGGCCGGGATGCCCCCGTAATGGCGGCGACGTAGAGTGTGTCCCTTTCGAGGCTTCCCCGTCGATTCGTGTAATGGGTCATATTTGGCTATTGTGTAGGCCTATTGAAAACCAAATGCCAATAGGCGACTTTGGTTGTTACTTTGGTTGCCTAACCATATAGTACCTCGTGAGGAATTTCTGACCAAATCAAAATGACAATCATCACATTCTTTGTGTTTTGTCAAAAAACACAAACATCCTAATGATGTCGTGTCAAAAACTTTATAAAGCCCATGGATGCCCCCCTGCCTCATCTGAATAAATTTAAATTTGGTGGAGGTTATTATTTTGACAAGTGGCACATTTTAGACTATAGGAACAATAAAATTGATGACATGAGGTATCAAATACACCATATATGCGGGGAGGCACTCCCATCTTGGAAGTGACGCGTATGTTAGACTAAGGCTGTTAAGACCCCCATTTTCAGCACATCTGTCACCCAAAGACCACATTATATTTTGAAAATGTCACCTAAAGACCAATTTGGGGGGTATTTGACATTTCAACCAAAGACCCCTATTTTTGGTAAAAAAATGTGCAAAATTTGCATATTACAGACCACAGTTTTTTGCCAAAAATCTTGCAAATTGTCACCCGAAAGAAAAAAAACAAAGATTGGGGCATTTTAGCTGTCTCTCACCCAAATACCCCTATTTGTTCGAGTCCTCTATCACCGAATTCCCCTGGGTTTGGAAGCGTCAGCCTACACCCATATCAATTTCATATGTGACCCCCCCCCCCCGACCCGGGTATATACGGTACGTCGTGTAATTATTTCATTGGAATGTGTGTTAAAAAACAAATATTATGCAACTCCCATGTCAAAGTGTACACGTTTGCAATCGTGTAACAACGATTCAACTTGGCAACAGGGTTTGCTTGTGAAATCGGTAGCGAGAGTTCTGCTTAAACGTTGAAAGCGTGACTAAAATGATGCAAGCAAAATCTAAATGTCATTAAAACCTAGGGGTGTCCACATCAAAACAAAACTGTCATCTCTATAGAACATATTTCTTCATCAAATGGTGACATAATCTTTCTTTTTTCACAATATTTCACATTTTTTGTAAAAATTGTTAAAGTTGCAGCATTTCGCATTTTTTTGCATTGCGATGATCAACTCGTGGGGGATTATGGGTAGTCTGGCAAGTCGAAAAGCTTCGAAATTAATAACCGACGCATCTTTATATTCTCATCTGGAGTCACGCAAGGCGGGCCGTAGTGCTGGTGATTTACTCTCTGAATTTCACGAATGCGCGCTTAGCCTGCAAAAAATCGCCTTATTTACTTGAATTT
The DNA here is from genome assembly GCA_023653785.1 of Ophioderma brevispina. Lineage (NCBI taxonomy): Eukaryota > Metazoa > Echinodermata > Ophiuroidea > Amphilepidida > Ophiodermatidae > Ophioderma > Ophioderma brevispina. The sequence goes on along the minus strand of JAMKCH010064884.1, from coordinate 93,455 downwards.
TGCCCAAATTTAGGCTGAAATTGATTGCAATTTTACGAAAAAGGGGATAAAAATGCATATTTTGGTCCATATCGTCCCGCTTTTCGAGCCGGTCGGTACGCCACTGGATATGTAGTGATTTCATATAGATTAGACATGCCTACCATTTATGTTGCTCCAAGAATGATTTAAAAATGCAAACAAAGGTGATTTGTATATGCTATTTTTCAAATAATAAAACACATAGGCCTGACTTTCGTTTTGCTTCTATAATAGGAAATAGAATTTCACCATGTTTGGTACCGACGAAACATTCTCGCCTTAATCCTTTCAGATGGGGATATTTTTGATAGGAAGCTTTACACCTGTGCAAAAATCAGAATTTTCATATTTTTAGGGACACATTGTATTTTAAATCTCTCGTTGACTTTAAGGTGACAAAGGACATCATGAGATTATGATATGGTTACTTCTCACATACACAGGTTTAATGTGTGTAAATCCCATAGGAATAGAGGAAAAAAGGAGTCGGCCTTACAAAACCTGGCCTATCTAGCGTATTTCAGTCGATTTATTTCATTTTTCAACATATAAAAGTATATTAGATGTGCTTTATAAAAAACAACAACAAAAAATCTATGATATAGTGATTGCATTACGGACAAGTTCATCTTTAATCCTTGCACAATTTTTCTGATTCAATAGTATAATTCATCTTTGTCTTTAAGGTACGCACAAAACTAATTTCTTCCACGCCATAAGCAGATCTTTTCAAAACTTTCAGCAGAATAATCAAAGTTACATTCGGGAACATACATTGTAAATAAGCGAAACATCTCGATACTGTCATGATATTTCAACAATTCTCACTCAAGATATTTTGAGTGCTTGACAAAATAGCTTTAACTGAATCATATTAACACCACCTTTATCATAAGAGCAAGGCATATGATTTCTACTTGTCTTGTCTATCGTCCCATCCCAAACAAAGTTGTATAACTTGGAATTAAAGGAGTATGGTCCGATTTAAGTATATAAAGTTTTCATCTTGATAGAAGAGCCTTCACCCCAAAACCCCATCTGTAAATTTTCGCACTGATATTTTCAATTCATTTTTATGTGAGAGCTAAAAACGTGATTTTATAAGCCCCACAGAGTACTGTGTAAAATTAATATTGGTCGATCAAAATGGGGCATATTTTCGCTCATAACATCATTAACCTTAAGATTTCACAGGGTAGGCCTAAATGGGAAAAATGGTAGCTTTCTTCTGATACCAAAAATTTGACTACTTCCGGTTAAATTTGGGGTTCCTGGGGACGAGGCTACTCTAGCGATCGGGCCATGGACCTTTAATATCTGGCATCATCTAATGATCTGTGTTTGGCAGGGAGAGAATTAACATTTAACACTTAAAGAGACACGAGGAGATTTCCAGAAAGAAGCGCCCCCAATTTTTCTCGAACCTAGGTTTTTTACATATTTGGAATGCTTACCAAAGTATTAGATCACACCTGAAGTGAATAAGCCGAATATACCGTCTTTATGTAATACGATGATGATTTAGTACTTTCTGTCGTGCACGACAGAAAGTCAAAGCATAGCAGCCAAGTTCAAAACAAGGTTTGCCGTTTTATTTTGCACCTGTTTGTGCAATAAACCTTCCAAACGTTCTCGGTAGGTGGTCTACAACCGATCCAGTGAAATTTGAAAGAAATTCATATCCTAAAAAAATCTCCTCCTGTCACTTTAAGTGACCAAGGGGTTTTCACTCCCGTTGGTGCCCAAGGGGGGGGGGGGGGGGGGGGGTCCATAGAACCCCCCCCCCCCCCAGGAACCACTTTCCCGAGGGATTTTTATATGAAATTTATACCACATGTGAAGGGTCATAAGACAACCCCCCAAATCAGCAATAAAAAATGAAATTTGTTATTTGTGCTGCAAATTAGGGGCAAAACATTGTTTTCAAAACACGCGAAAAATGGGCAAAAAGACGGAAAACTCAAATGAGCCTTGCGCTTACATCAAGCTTTTTGAAAAGTTATTTTATGTCGATATCTACTCTAGAAGACCCAAATTACATATATTTAACAAAAAAGTTGCAGTTTTAGGAAATCCTGCATTTTTTTACGGGTGTTGCAAAATACACGTCATTTTCCCATCGCAACGGCCACAATGAAATTGTTTGTTTTCATCACATAAAGGGTTAATTATTTTTAACATGCAAGGTCATAAGACAATGACAAATTGATAAATACAATTAGAATTCCACAAAGGAACCTCAAAATTAGTGACAAAAATTATTTTCAAATTCGGAAAAAAGGGAACACAAATTAACACGGCCTCATTTCCACAAAATATATATGTGCAATGAAAAAGGTGTTAATAGGTGTTCTAAAAGGTCCAATCTACATTGATACACTGATTGACACTGACACCATTCTATACTGAACACAAATGATGTCATTTTTATGACTCAGGAAAAACTATATCGTTAGTCGTGAAGCTGGCAAAATGTAGTTTGCGGGTCCCTGGGAACCCCATCCCCCTTGTCCACTTAAGTGTTAATGTTACTATGTTTACTTATATGTATGTGTGAACATATATCAGCAAAAAAAAATTGCTTGGGTTCTTTGATTTTTAAAATTATTCTCAACTGACTTCCGTTAGTGCCCAAGGGAGGGTTCCATGGGACCCTCACTAATTAACTCATTAACGGCTTGGCCGATTTCAATTTTTTTGGTATGAAAAGAAGCGTGTTATGTGATTACAATTTGGCAAAAATCACTACAAATACTCTCCCAAGCACAGTAAGACAACGCTTAGACTAATGACGGATAAGCTTAGTGATAGCTTGCATTGGTGAATCAAAATTAGCATTAACTATCATTTCAAGATCAACATACAAATAGTTAAAATTACGTAAACCACCCAAGACATCGTATGATTTTACATACGACCCACAGTAGAACTTCTCCAGTCCCCTTTTTGGCGCCAATCCAGTCTTGTTTTCTCAATATTCACCTTTGTCTTTGGACAAAATTTTTGATGGTTTCTAGGCAACATTGACCTGCTAATTCCAAATCTTTTCAATTTTTTTTTGTATTTTTAACCGATTTGGATTTTTCTTTTTTCCCCATTTTGAGCAAAGTTTGAGAATTAAAAAAGGAATAGAAGGTTTTTAGCCCACATGTCCCTCTGAAAAATGTCGGCAATTTCCACAGGAGGGGTGGGGGAAGTTTCTACAGGGTAAATTTTAAACAATGCTTCAAACAACGTTTAGTATAGCTCAAATTGTTCGTGTGGTAACAAGGAGTAAAAAAGTCTATGGTGACCTGTCTGTAAAATGCATAGTTATGGAGATATACAGCAAAATAGGCTAAATGTCAAATGTTTATTCAGCAAAGGTCAAGGTCTTATCATACTTTTTCTTCTTCAGGAAATTGAGTACATCACATCTTTCCCTTCCATCATTCAAGCCACGACAGTTCATTGAGATAATCTTAAAGGTGGATTTCCCGATTTAAGTATATGAATATATGAAATATTCCTCTTGATAGAATGGCGTTCATCTCAAAACCTCATCTGTAAAGTTTCGCGCCGATATTTCAATCCGTTTTGATGTGAGAGTTAAAAAATGATTTTGTAAGTTCCATAGAGTACTGTTGAAAATTAATCTTGGTCGGCCAAAATGGATCACTTTCGCATAACATCCCAAACCCAAACATCTTCAGCAATAAAATTTCACAGGAACTGTGAAAAAAAGTGAAGCTTTTTGTGCATCAACGTTTGACCACTTCCGCGAAATATTAGGGTTCGGGCCATGGACCTTAAACTTTTATGCATATGGCCTCGACTTCGTTAACTTTTCGCGATTACTGATAAAATTAATAGCGGGCTTTCTATGTACATGAACACCTGTTGAGTGGAACTGCAATAAATTATTGTTTATAGCGGTTATTGTGATACATTGTTGATAAGGAGGTAATATTAATAAATTGTTAATAGCGGGGCTGCTATAAATTTATTATAGCGAGACTAGTTATAATTGTTTAGAGCGCTACTCCTATTAAATTGTTTACGACCCGAATTCAAATTGATTTGAATGTTAACTTTATCACACATTGTGATAATGCCTCTGAACGAGATGGATAAATTTATCTCCACATAGCGGATATTGGCAATTGGCGGCACACTCCATTGGAACAGACAGTTTTGAAGTAATAATAATGGACAACAATTAATAATAACAATAAAAACCATTTTATATAGCGCTCAATCCCCCGTAAAATGCTCAAAGCGCGGTGATAATTATTATTATTCCCCTATCAAAATATGCAGACAAGTCTCACTTAATTTGATAATCTACTATCGTACAAAAGCGGATACAAAATAGTGATATACATAAGTTGTAAACATTATTTAATCACTCAAACGTTTGTACTCAACGCGGGTTCCCGATCACCACTAGATAGCTATGGTACCTAGAGTGATAGGCAGATAAACAGGCCCGGGATGATCCCCTTACTCTTTTCGACGAGGTCTGCAACTTTTACGTGGTCAGGATTTGATCCACTGACATACGGGATGGGTGAAAGCGAGGAAAAAGTCCATAATCACTCTTATTATTGGTCGGAAGGTCGGAAATTAAGCGACCTTTATATAACTATTTCAGTATGGACCAGAACCCGACTCGCTGTGCTCGAACCGGGCCCGTCGATCGGTCTTATGTATACCACGGAAGAAAGCGATATAGAAGGCAGCAATCGACCCACTTGACGTTGAACGTATATTCATACCGGCCCATTACTTGTCAATTGTTTCCAATTCTCTTCACTCGCTCGAGAAAGTTTTCAGTTCGTGGTTGTTCTCATTGCGTAAAGATTCCTGGTATCGGGAATCAGCGAACAGCACGCGATGAATATGCGAAGAAATCTCAAACATATGGCGGGCTTCCATGGAAACGATCAACACGCAGGAGAGTTCTTGGATTTTGGTAAGGAAACCATGCTGCAAGCTGCAAATGCGAGACTACCGCTTGGGGTATCAAAATTCCAAGTACTCAGGTTCTAGTCCCGCTGGGGTACAAATTCATTTGATTGTGGAATGTTCAATGAACAAATAGGAAAACTTAAACCTAAACTATCAGAACAAAATAACTAAGTGGTATTTTCTTGCAGTGGCACGCACAAAGTGTCGTTTATCTTGTATTTTGGTATTTTACATGTGAATCTTTTTTCACTCACTGCAAATACATTCAATCTTCAGGGGCGACCAGACCTGAGCCCCTCGGGGGCAAGACTCAAGAAGGTTCCGATTTTCAGACGCCAATTTTTCGGCTCGCTACGCTCCACCGGTAGACCCATATATTTTTTGTGCTTAAGGCGGTTAAAATCTGAAGAGCATGGTGTGGAAGTTGGGCAACAGGGGCACATTTTCCCTTCTTTCTCTTCTCCTCTCTTTTTCCTCTTCTTTGTTCCCCTTTCTTCTTCTCTTCCCGCTTTTCTTTCTTTTACTCTTCCTTCTCACTTTTTCCTTCCCTTTTGGGCCACCTGCTGGTTGTACGCCCCGGGTCATGAGAGGTGTTTCTGACATCAATTTAGTTTTGTTCTGATGCCAGTGAGCACGCCACACTGCGAACGTGCACCCCAGCCCATCAAAACCACAAACCCCACAGGCCATGGCTCAGTCGTCAGTATGTACCCACGAGAGTGCATGAGAGAGAGGGATAGAGAGAGAATGAGAGGCACCCCCCTTGTCCCCCCGCAGCGTAGGGAAGTTTCATCAAAAATATTGCATACAAGTAAAGACGTTTATAATACATTATTATCAGTGGGCGGGTTTTAGTAAGCAAACACGAAATCTTGGTGTTGCCTATTATATGAGACGATATTAGATAGTGCGTCGCCGGCGCATGTTTACAGCGCGGTTTAAGGTTACGCAGTGTACGCAGGTAGTACGAGTTGGTTCATTTTTTTACAGCGGGGGGAGGGAAATATTTGTGTTTTAAATAATATTTATTGATTAAAACAACCAAAAACTAAATAGAATGAGAATAAAAGATAATATTGTTGGTTTGCCTATCTAATATCGTGTATATTGGATGGGCAGTCAAAATTTGGAATGCCATCCCAATTGACACGATATTGAACATAGGCAAAACAACAAATCCTATCTTTTATTCTCTAATTATAGTGGAATTTCAAAAGAGAGTATATAATGGGATAATACTAGTGGAAAATATATTTAAAAGAGCACAGTAAGGATGTCATATTTATACTGCTGTACCGTGTACATTACCTTCTTTATTTCACGAAAAAAAACAACGAATACACACCGAGGACAGCCGGAAATGTTATAGACTTTTACACTTTTATGTGTTCGTACATAGAGTTTCAAAAAAATTACATAATGATTGCTCGCCGATCATCGAATGCGGCAGGGGATTATGATCAAAGGGTTGCTGTTGAATCCTTCCTTTTGTGCTGGTGAATGGATAAACAGATCATGGTATTACCCTGTGATGGGTAGGCGCCCCGTGAATTAGTTTCCGCGGCCATCGCTCACAGCATGGCGTCCGCTTTATTTTAATTTTTACCGTCCCTGTATACGAGGTGGTTGATAGGCCCCTGCTAAGGGTAGTCTCTTGCGCATTCGGGGGGGGGGGGAACTGCAACCCAACAGCAACAGCGAATCAAAAACGGCATCAACTTCCGGCTAACTCGAGTGCTTGTCTTTTCAAAGACTTAACGGTAGGAGGGCGCCCTTACGCATATCGAACGGCTACACACTGCAGCGGTCCTGTAAGTACGTAATCCGTTTCTAAATTGAAAAAAAAGTTGGCGTAAATTGACACCAGTGTGAAAATTCTCAAGATTGGCAAAAAATCAAAAGGCAAATTGGAGAAAAAACAGATTGCGTGTTCACTTTTCCGTGTCGCGAGCAACGAAGTACCGACAAAAAAGTTCAATTTTCTGTTAGGTTCTATAGGTTCAGACCCAACTACGATACATATTCAAAAACAAACATGTACGGACCCATTGATGCAAAACATTTTGTCTTATCTAATTGCATAGTATCAACAGTGCGAGCGTTCTCCTTAATAAAATTGGGGGGGAGTATCAATACAGTAGGTAACAGGCGGGGGGCAGGTTCCCCCCCCCCCCCGACGACTTTGGCCGGGGAAAAATGCAAAATCATGCTAAATCAGCGGTTTTTTTGCCCCCTGACCGGGCAAAAATGGGCCCCTTTTGACCCCCCTGAGAGGGAAACTTTCCAAGATGGGAAATTGCGCCCCTCAGGAGCGGGCAGAACAAGTGCGAGCGTTCGAAATCAAAATGGGGTGAATTTCACCTAGAGAATAGTCTTTGGAGATATTTTAAGTATTTAAAATAATATAATATCGTCGGGGTATTACATAGTGACGGGTGTTAACAAAATAAGATTTTTTGTTTATGAGAAGATCGCATTTGAAAAAATCGCGAAATCTAGAGGGTCCGTACACATCTCACACATACGATTCAAACAATAAATCCGATTAAAGAAAACGAAATTCACAACTGGAAATTTATTTTAGCTATATTCATGAATTCTTACTTAATAAAATGGATGTCAGACCATTGGAAAAGTAAACTCATATCCGCTAACACCAAACATTACGCAAATCGGCGATTATGTTCATGACATAGTGACAGATGTTGAATTTTCCTTATACTAAAGCGTTATTCAGCATCCGTTATTATGGAACACAACAATCGACGTTTTCCGAACATCCGTCAAATCAACGTGCGTCATCGCGAATCTGCTCAATTTGGTTTATTACATAATGACGAATGTTGAGTGGATTGCCGAGATTCAACGCTTTGAACTGTAAACAAATATACATTTCTAGTACCAGTAATATTTTTATAATTAATTTCATATTTTGATTGTGTCTGTTATAAATTAAAGATTTAATTTTTTACAAACAAAAGTATTTAAAATGTCCGGCTGTGAAATCACGTATACACTTCTATGACAGAGGGTTCAACATCCGCCACTATATAATACAGCAAAACCTTTGTTATGTAACATACGTCAAAATTACAAAATTTCTAATTAAGATTATTAATTCTTCTTCTTATCGTGTCCAAACACTGTAGTTCTCAAATATGATCCAGCCAGAGATGGGTACAACGTCTGGCTGCTTCACTGAATTCCGCATTGAGCATTGTTGCTCCAGCAGTGGGCAGACCAAGAGATGTTCCATTGTCTGTGGCGCTGTTCCACAATCGCAGGTAGTGTCCTGATCTGCTTCCAGGTACCCCACTTCTGCAAGGGAACCTTAGATCGGCCAATTATGGTTCTCAATCTGTTGAGGCATCGCCATTCAGCTCATGAGGAGTCAGCTCCAGGTGGTAGATGCTCACCAGGTTCAATACCAATAGAGGTTACTTGGTTGATGGCAAGTCTTTCTTTCCACAAGGCGACTCTCTTGAGCTCCTCAAAGACTGTTTCAAGAGGTTGAACTTTGCTTAAGAAACTCTCTCTGGATTTAAGGCGGTGTTTTTGTAAATTTTTATGTCCAGTTTGGAAACCACTTTGATATAGACAGGGTAATTGTTTGCTCTTCCAATCAGTTTAACATTGATTTTTGTTTTCATTGGGCATACATTTGCCTTGCCTATTCTTTTGGTTTCCTATTAATCAATCTTGCTTGTTGTGCATGTAACTTTGTTTCTCTTTGGATATGAGAGCACCTTTGTGATCGGGTTTTTATACAACCCATTCTCTTATCCAGAATTACTTGCTTTTGCTTTGTCAATTTGTATGTATTATATATTTATCATATTTATGTTTCTGTATTTTGCAAGTAATTCAAATAAATATTATTATTATTATTATCTGTCCAGACATAGGGTGCTTCACATTAGATACTTGGCAGCTACGCTCTTGCATGCTCGCTACGCTACGACGGATGTCTGTTGGAGCAATTCCTGCTAGGAAGTATAAGTTTTCCGTTGGTGTTGGACGGAGGCATCCTGCGATAAGCCGACAGGAGGCATTAACGCTGAATCAAGCTTCTTGGCATGGGTTGATCTTTCCCATACAGGGCAAGCATAACAGGTAACTTTAAGCTGAAGTCTGGCTTCACGGTTGCGTAGATGGAAATTACACACACCGTGTCCCAGATGGATTTGCACGCAGGTGGCCCTCCTCATAACAAGGAGTGAGCCCATCCAAAGCTTTGGAGAGTCTCTCTTCAACAACTGTGAGGTCGGCATCTTGTGCGCCAACTCCAAGACCGTCTGCATAAATAAAACGACAGGTTCCTGCACTCCTAGGTTGGTCGTTGGTATAGATGTTGAACAGGAGAGGTGCAAGCACACTCCCCTGTGGTAGACCTATCTTGAGCCTACGCCATCGGCTCTTCTTCGCTCCTAGCTGAACATCCTGTTTGCCAGCAATCCTTGGATAAGCCCAGTCAAGCGGATGTCCTTGGTAATTTCCAGAATCTTATGGAGTAGGCATCCGTGATCAACAGTGCCGTACGCTGCTGACTGGTCGACGAACACAGCTCCGGTTACCATACCCTTCTCGAAACCATCCCCAATGCGTTGAGTCAGGTCGAGCACCTGGCTTTTTTTTTTTTTTTTTTTTTTCAGTTTAACATTGATTTTTGTTTTCATTGGGCATACATTTGCCTTGCCTATTCTTTTGGTTTCCTATTAATCAATCTTGCTTGTTGTGCATGTAACTTTGTTTCTCTTTGGATATGAGAGCACCTTTGTGATCGGGTTTTTATACAACCCATTCTCTTATCCAGAATTACTTGCTTTTGCTTTGTCAATTTGTATGTATTATATATTTATCATATTTATGTTTCTGTATTTTGCAAGTAATTCAAATAAATATTATTATTATTATTATCTGTCCAGACATAGGGTGCTTCACATTAGATACTTGGCAGCTACGCTCTTGCATGCTCGCTACGCTACGACGGATGTCTGTTGGAGCAATTCCTGCTAGGAAGTATAAGTTTTCCGTTGGTGTTGGACGGAGGCATCCTGCGATAAGCCGACAGGAGGCATTAACGCTGAATCAAGCTTCTTGGCATGGGTTGATCTTTCCCATACAGGGCAAGCATAACAGGTAACTTTAAGCTGAAGTCTGGCTTCACGGTTGCGTAGATGGAAATTACACACACCGTGTCCCAGATGGATTTGCACGCAGGTGGCCCTCCTCATAACAAGGAGTGAGCCCATCCAAAGCTTTGGAGAGTCTCTCTTCAACAACTGTGAACTATACGTTGGTATAGATGTTGAACAGGAGAGGTGCAAGCACACTCCCTGTGGTAGACCTATCTTGAGCCTACGCCATCGGCTCTTCTTCGCTCCTGGCTGAACATCCTGTTTGCCAGCAATCCTTGGATAAGCCCAGTCAAGCGGATGTCCTTGGTAATTTCCAGAATCTTATGGAGTAGGCATCCGTGATCAACAGTGCCAAACGCTGCTGACTGGTCGACGAACACAGCTCCGGTTACCATACCCTTCTCGAAACCATCCCCAATGCGTTGAGTCAGGTCGAGCACCTGGCTTGTTGTTGATTTGCCTAGCCGGAAACCTGCTTGTTCTGGTATGAGGTGTCTATCACAGGTGCGATACGATTGAGCAGGAGACGTTCAAAGAGCTTGTAGGTATGGCTGAGGAGTGATATTGGTCTGTAGCTCTTGGGATTGGATGGGTCTTTCCTAGGCTTTAGGAGTGCCATAACATGTGCTTTCCTCCAGATCTTTGGGAACTTGTGGGAAATAAGGCAGCAATTGTAGAGCTCAAGAAGCCATTCCTTTCCTACTGGGCCGAGATTTTTAGCTGCTCAGTTGAGATGTTGTCAAAGCCTACTGCTTTTCCTGGTTGTACTTTAGCAATATCGGATTCCAATTCGTCCATGTTGAAGGGGCGAGAGTGAAACCAGGGTCGCCACTAAAACCTCTTATGGTCTAGTTTGATCTTCTTGGGCTTCTTGCTGCACTTGCCATTTAAAAGCAGTTGATGGCCAACTTGGTTGGGTGTGATATTTGGCTGCTGTGGGGTTCTGTTGGATCCCCTCGGAGCTTTCGGATGGTAGACCATGCTTTCCTGCTGTTATGGGTCATATCGATTGATTCAATTAAAGTATGCCAGGTTTTGATCTTTTCCTGGGAGATTCTCTCCGAAACTTCCTCACCTTTAGCAGTTGTTTCAGCCGAAAAAGGATCAGCTTCAAAAATGGTGATATACTCTTGATATTCTCTAGCACATTCCTTGGAAAGGCCTGGTATATACTCCGTCCTACAGCCTCTGGGTATGAATCTCCGGTCAGTCTTGTTCACCAGTTGGGCAAATTTGTCATAGTTATGGGGTTTTGGAGCAATCCTCTTCAGGTTCTGATCCAGGTCATCAGTGAAACCTTGCCAGTCTGCTTTCCTGTAGTTAAAGCGACGCTTAAAAGGCACTTTGTTAGTCTTACTGCAGCGTTGACTTGGACACCGATAGGTCGAAGTTGAGTTAGTGGAACAGGATCCAGAACAATCTTGCTACACAGGTTAGCGATGTTTTTACTAACAATAGCTATAGGTCAGGGTTGTAACCTCTCTTCCAACGGGCGCTAGAGTCGTGAAGGAGGCGTAGTTGTTGACTGCTTATCCATTCTTCGACAGCTGGTCCGTCTTTGTTAGTTTCATTGTAGCCCCATTGGGTACTATGGCTGTTGAAATCACCAATGAAGAAGTGAGGTTTGGTGGAATTCCCAAGGCTGAGTTGAGGCCAGGGTGCTTGAAGTCTACTGATGGAGGTTTGTAGACGGATGTAACTATGACAGAGCTAAGCTCAATGGTGAGGACTTTGATGTTGTTGTCATCAGACATTGAGGTTGCTTCTACTGCGGTGCCTGTTCTCACATATATAGCACTTACATATTGTCGATGTGGTCTCTCGATGGTTATTGATTCCTCTGTGGGTTTCCTGCAGACATAGGAAATCGCATTGGAGATTGTTACACAAATCAGCAATGATGTTACTTTTTGCATTGGAAAAACCCTCCACATTCAACGACGCTATAGTCAAGGCAGACCTTAGAAAGGGACTGGGCTGAGATCTAGTCATGATATGGGTATACTTAAGAAATGATGTTAAAGGAAAACAGTGTTTGGTGTTGTATAGATTAGTTTACTGCTTGGCAGTTTCTAACAGGGGAGACCACAAGACGGTTCTCTACTTCTCCCCCTTTATTAATTAATGGAGTACTTGCAATGTTCGGCGCTTGGCATGTTTGAAGATTTTGGTATTTAGTACCATTTCCCTTAATTTCGTAAAAATGATAAAAAAAATCAACATCCGTCACTAAGTAATACACCCGACGATATAATAAAAAGCAAGTTTAAACAAAATTTAAAGTCTCTTCTAAGCGTTATTTGCCATAAAAGAATTACATACGTGTAAGTGTTGTACATGAAAGAAATGTTTCTCGAAAGAGTTTCAATCGCAATTTTCTCGAAAACGGTATTTCGTTAGATAAGACAGTATATGTGATGTGGGGGACGATATGTATCTTCGTTTGATGACGCAACCGCTGCATCCGGGACTTTGTGTATTTTTTCACGTAGTGCATTGGCGTTTTTTGGTGTTTAGTAACTTTAGAGTTAATAGTTAAGGCAATAATGGTTCAAGGTCATCCTAAGGTAAAGTTTTAGATTGATCCCATTTCGTCGAATCTGGTGGCAAATTATTCATTTGGTCATCTTGTGAGCTAAAACCTTTCATTTTTTTATAAATCCAAGCGATTAAAATCGTATTTAGACAGATTAATCGGTTGTTAATTTTAATTCTGTGTAGTGTCAAAAACGTGAATGGCTGACTTATTAAACAATATTCCAAAATCAAGCAAGAGGATTAGGGACACACCGTCATTCAAATGGAGAACTTGTGCAGCTGGACTACATTTTAGTCAGAAAGAGGTGCATTAACAGAGCCTACAACACTTTGACGCCGTTAAGTCTGATCATAGAATTGTCTCTTGTAGGAGCCAGATAAATTATTCTCAGAGTAAACACCCTCCCGGAGATCCCATGAAAACAATCGACTGTAGGGAGGTAGTGGGAGAAACAAAGCTTTTGAGTAGTATACTATAGCAGTACACAACAAATTCAACACTCTTGTTGACAAGCTTGAAGACAAAACCTCCACAACAGTATATGATATCCTCACTACAGCCAACAAAGAAATTGCACTGGAGATGCTACCTGACGACTACTGCCGTTGCCTCAAATGACAAAGTAACAAAGCTAGAGAAAAACTGGGGAAACACCGCACTATATCCACTTGAAGTTCCAAGCACATCCTTGATGCTGCTAAGGCGGCACAAGTCCAAGGCTGAAGCGTTTGACACCCTAAATCTTGAAAACAAGCATGCTGCTGCCTTGGAGGCCCTGATGGATGTGACTGACAAGAATATAAAGAATCAAAGCTGGGTCAGTTGAGGAGTGCCTTAACACAGGGTTCCAACACTTTTTTTAGCTCTCTACTTAGCAAAGCGGTTCAGAATAAAACCAACCTTGATGAACCTTCTTTCTATCACAAGATAGCAGACACCCTTCCCATACAGGCTGGACTTTTTACTATTGAGGAGCTTCAGATATGTCTTAAGAAACTGAACAAAACCGAGACACCTGGTCTCATTATCAGATTTTGGCAGGACATAAAATTTTGGGGTAAAAATGGAGCCATCTTGAAAATTATCAACCCATTTCCACTTTAATGTATCAATTATAAATGCAACACTTGCATCTGTAACAATAACTTAAACAAGAGTTGTATGGTTTTTTTTAATCAATGAAACAAGAGTTTGTACAGCAAGTTACAGCGTATATCCTGTTTCTAAAATTGAACAAAAAAGGTTGGCGTAAATTGAAACCAGCGTTTGAAAATTCTCAAGATTGTAATAATACCGAAAGGCATTGTGGGAAAAAGGAATGCGGCCCGTAGAGATTGCGTGTTCACTTTTCCGTGTTTGCGAGCACCGAAGTACCCGACAAAAACCTTCAATTTTCTCGCTAGGTTCTATAGGTTCAGACCCAACTACGATTCATATTCAAAACAAAACATTGTAAATCTGATGCAAAAATCTCCATAGAATCCCTTCGTTTTCCGGAGATATTTGAGATTTAGTTTCATTTGTATGCATTCGCTATGATAACGTTAATCTCTCGCGCAGTACTAATTGACACAGACTACACACTTTTCAGACCGCCGTAGAACTAGTCCTAGTCAAGTGGGATATTTTGGTGGTGTGTCATGCTGTGCACTGACCTCGGTGAGGGTCACTACCTCTACACCTTTTTATTGCCCGGTTGCTTTTTGAAAAAGTGTATTGTTTGTTTGTTTGGGTTTTTTTGCGTATAATTAACCGGTGTACTACCCCCATCCCCTCGGTGGGACAAGGATTGAGGGAATGAAGTGGGGGTTAATAGTGTGTCCAGTTTAATGTATAATGTAAGCTGTGACCATTATTTATTTACTTGCGGATATGTTTTTTAAATTTACTTCAATTATGTATAAATGTAATTTCTATTCTTGATGTTACTTGTATATCTTAAATTTATGGTTTTATCTTGACCCTCAATGGAGTGATAATATATAAAAGAGAAAACAAATAATTAAAGCTCCCAAATTAAACCAAAAGAAATGGAAAAATATCAAAAATTTAAAAAAATTAAAAATTAAAATAAATAAAGTTCATAAAAATCAAATTAAAAAGAAATAGGAAATAAATTCAAATTTACTTTTAAATAAAAAAATAAATAAGAGGAGTTAACCCGTCAGTGTTATCAAGAACATCATGCCATGCCATCACGCGTTCCGCCTGTCTTCCACAATCAGGCGCAAAATATGATGGCTAATATCAGTTCGTCCAACCCAGAAATGTGTTATCATACTGTTGTGCCGAAACACCCGGGTGCCGAAATACCCGGGCGCCGAAGTTCCCTCCTCTCAGAACTGCCGAAGTACCCGGGCATTCGGCAGAGGAGAAGGGAAGTGGAAAATAACGTGCTGTTGATGTGTAGTGCACGTGTTCAGGCATTATTAGTGATTTTATGGACAATACTACACTGAAACTAATTAAAAATCAGGCTTTTGGCATTTTGGAACGAGCATGTATATGTAATGATAGACGTGAATACGATCTTGTAAAGCCAAAAGCATCCACTTAAACCCTATGAAGATGAGTTCCCGCAACCGTTTAGCAATGTAGTCGAATTCGGAAGCAGTGTATACGTGATATGTATTGGTATACAGACTGTCTCCAAAAAAATACAATCAAAGATTAACTTTTTAGCCAAAAATTTAAGTTCATTTCATGGAGTTTACTGATTCTTTTTAGGAGTGTTCCAGCTTTCATGAGATTTATAGTTGTTGTAATTTGGGGGCCTGGTTCAGGAGTTATGGATAATTATCTGAGACAGTTCAAAAACCTGTTGGGCCAGTTTCAGCTATCCTAATATCAATAAAGTTGCCATTGAAAACCACCTTCAAGAGATTCTTTATTAAAAATTAAAATAAAAAGTAGGTATAAAGTGCTGTTTCATGTGATATAACATAATTTATAACTTTATAATGTCGCAATTGCTAATAAATACATGAAGCATTGGCAAAATTCAATTCAAAACAGTCTTGTTGTCTCAGCTTTACTCCAGGTTTCAGCAAAAGGTAAGAACCATAAAAACACCCTTGTTGAAAGTAACTGCGACCTTTGAACACCAACCATCCTTTCCTTTATTGCTCTTTGTTGAACACTGCTTTCTTCATCATATTCCTACCTGGCATCTTGGAGTCAGTGGGGAATAGGGGAAGGGTAAATTGTCCCTCCACATTAGAGCGTTGTCCGCACATTTGTCCCTCAACAGACTTGTAGGCTGTTACATTAGTTTCAGCAGTCAAATTCCCCAAATTTCCATGAATTTCATGATACTTATCCCCCTGAGAGTGAGTCCCCCATTTCACCCACAACATAATAATTTCTGGTTCTTTCACTGAAAATAATATATTGATTAGTTCAATGCATGATAATACATTCACCCTGATCTGTACAATATTCTTTTCACGTAGTGAAAAGGGTTTAATCCCACAATGATGCTACACGCCTTATATACTTTTAGTTTCTTGAACCTTCAAGTGAAACTGGCCCAAGTTGTATTTTATCCTTTGTGTTCAACTGACGATATCTCCGCTTAGGGTCCATCAAATTGGATGGATTAAAAGCGAGGATTTAGCTTGGGACCTTGTCTAACAAATAAAGTAAAAACACCTGGCTAAAATGCACAGTTTATATTTTTTTATAATTTTTAGTTGGATTGTATAGTTTTTATTGGGACAGTCTGTACATATGGTTCCCATTGTAAAGGTCCCCTTTATTGATTAGGAGGGCAACACTAGTTAGGTTTAGTGTTAGGGTTGGAGTTATATAGGGTTAAAAATATGGTGAAGGATTGGGTAAGGGTTATGGATTAGTTTTAGGGATAGGTAACGCTAGGTCTACAAACATTTATAAGGGATTAGACCTATGTGATTTTCTACTTGACAAATTGGGGGTTAGGGGCCTATGTGATTATATTGTTTTCTTCTCTGATGGAGGGGGTCATGTTAAATTTATTATTCAGTAAACCAAGCACCTATCAGGACATATCTTAATAAAATATCAGCAGTAAATCATAGGCCTATGTACCTAATTGTGTGTCAGTAGTCAGTAGCCTAGGGGGTTATTTAACTTCACATTGGGGGTTATGTAATTCCAAACACATCTTTCAATTTCTCCGACCCACCTCCCTTGTAAATAATGAACGGGCCCTAATCTATAGCCAGTCGTAGGAGCTGAGTCAACTGAACACTTATTTCGTGTCATCCTGTGTCCGTACAGCCAATTGACATAAGAACTTAGTTACATCCAACAACCGCACGTTGTAATAAGGATCTCTCTGTGCCGAATTACTGGGCTACCCCCCTTTGGGGGTTCTCAAGGTTTGTTGGGTACCCATGCTCGTTCCGGGGGTTCTGAAAGTGACACCTAAAGGGACCAATTTTCAGTGAAAATATACCCCTAACGGGACCAGTATTCAGTTAAAATATACCCGTTTTCGGTGAAAATATGCCCCTTTTGCGGTAAAATTATACCCCTAGCGGGACCTGCTTTCAATACGCGAATAAAAATATACCTTTTAAAGAACCAATATATGAGAAAAATAACACTTGTACCACTGTAAGAAAATTTACACACTGCAGGGTTATTTTACTGACATGTTAAAGTTAATTTTCCCACGTTTTTCAATGAGCCAGTCACAATCTTACCTGAATTTGATACCCCTAGCGGGACTAGAACTTGATTATTGTGAATTTGATACCCTAGAGGTAGTCCCGCATTTGCAGCTAGTCCCTCTTTTTTTGGAACGAGCATGGGTACCTTTTTTTTTTTTTTTTTTTTTTTTTTTTTTTTTTTTTTTTTTTTTTTTTTTTTTTTTTTTTTTTTTCGGCATAAATTCTTGCCGAAATACCGGGCGTTTCGGCAGATACCACTGCCGTACGGCAAGGTCATCTGCCGAAACGCCGGGTGCTTCGGCATAGCCCGGTATTTCGGCGCAGCATCATACAGATTTCATTTAAATTAGGGACTAGCTGTGCGTAGTGTCAATGTGAAAGTGTAATAATGCGAATTTGTTTATTTTACAACAAGTACTGACGTTAAACGTTCTCTTAAGTTCGAAATAAGAATCGGTGACATTGGATTAATATTTGCTCAGTTGAGGTGAGTACGTACAAAAATGTGCCAATTTTATGCGACTCACTTACTTATATTGGCCATTAAAGCAATAATAGCACATTTTTTAAAGAGCGCCCAAAATTTGAGATTTTTACACGGTTGCATTGGTATCTGGCTAGTAAACTATACCTGTGAATGGTTAAGCTCGAAAATGTCTGTGTGTCACAAACGAAGGAATTTTGTAATTAGAATAATTATTATCGGAGATATCCGATAATAATTCATCGGCTGCTGGAAACGATCTTCCAATGTGAAATAGCCGGGAAATAGCGCCATGTACGTGTCTATGCTCATTGTTTTATTGGTTCCAGGCACGTAAGTTTGATTTTTTTCTCGAGGTGGCACTAATTCATAATGGACGGACATAAACGTAGCATTTCCAGCTCTGGCCTGCCATTTAGTCCAATCTGGGATCCCAATTCTCTTACAAAATCGCTTATTTTATGATAAATCGCATTTGTTTAGCATTCTCGTTGCATTATAGTTTCCTTACAATTACCAACGTAACTGTGCCAAAATATCACATTTTGAAAATTGGCGGCGCTCTTCAAAAATGTGCCATTATTGCTTTAAATGAGAACGAAAGGTCCTATTGAACATGTTGAATTCAAACAAAAAGCAATCAAAAGCTGAAAGTTTATACCTTTCTAAAATGCCATGATCTCATTTTGGCTAAGACCCAAACTTTGGAAGTTGAAACCAACCCCTCTTAAGTGTCACTGAGTCGTTATATATCAAATGTCACAAGATTGATGCCAATGGCTGTCTAAAACCTACAAAAACCCAGAGATACAAATCTCTAGACTATATATTAGTGATCGGATTCTTCTGCGGTTATTAAAATTAACACAAACATTGCAGCTCTATGTTAGATACATTTATCAATCTTAGCCATCTTAGAGTATCAGAAGCCATCTTGGATGCTATAATGAAGGAATTGATTATCATATTTTTGAAACATGTTTCTTATGGTTTATTTAATTTCTTCTATCATCAGGATAAATACCAAGTTTAATACCAATCTGCAGTGAAAAGTAGATCACGATCAGACACTTTATTGTGTTGGCGACCATACTGAATTGATTGCGCGATTACAGGAGAATGATAATGTTAATTGTTCGCAGTAAAAGCTCAAAAAGTGCAACTTTTGAGTCGACTAAATGAAGAATTTTATTGTCTTGGTGGCCATTTTGATTTTTGCGTTTCTACAAATTAATTATCAACTTTTCTTATTTTGATTTCGCGTTCTATAAAAATGATCAAGTTTTCTCGTCTGCCACCAATCGGATTCAGAATCAGCATACAATTCTAGCCTAGAAACAGTTATATACCTAATAACATGATGGTTCAATGGGCCAATGGCTAAACATGTCATTGATTCACTTCATTTGTGGAATGCATTTAGCTCTGTGCTGCACTGATGAGCACACAAAGTTCGAAACGGTACTGTCTGCAGATTGAGTATTACGCTCCTTTCATGCTGTTTTTAATACGTGGATCCTGGGTTTCATACCGGAAATCATTTTATACCGAAATTCCTATCCCACAATGCACGGTGTACGAGTAGATATGCATCACTCCATGCACGCCCGCGGTTTAGTGCGCCTCTTTTAAACTACGCGCACATTTTGTGGCGCAAAAAATTACAAGGTAATCAAAGAGTACTCGTTACTGGTAAAAATTTATGTACAGCAAACGGTTTTCGCACAGTTATGACAGAAAAATGATCGTATGACACAAAACACCATAGAATATATATGCGCTATTTATTTTATCTACTCGTACATCGTGGGTGCATTGTGGGATAGGAATTTCGGTAAAAAATAATTTCCGGTAGGAAACCCAGGATCCACGTATAGGTTGCAGTATTGTTTTTAATCAAACTGGCATCACGAATTGAATTCTGAGAAATGGCAAATTGCCTATTGTATTCGTGAAAGCCCATGTAAAATGACCCTGTCCAATAATTTTCACTGTGGACAATAGTACTTGGGTGGCCAGCCGACTAACTGGTTCTGTCCGCATGGCTACTACCATACTACTGGGTTATATGCAGGAGGTGCTTGACCTTGACTTCTCGTTCATATAGATACCTAATTATTTACGGCGCAAAATGAGCTTCAAAAATCTTGCGGTTCTACTGATCAGAATATCAAACTATTCTAAAAAGGTAATGTTTCTATAATTTACAGATTTCTACATAGTATAGTATTGTCATATTTTTTCTACATCTGTATAGTAACAAATCATTGAAAAAGAACTACTGCAATAATGCTATTAATGATAATATTAATGAACCTAGGAAACTTTGGAGTACAATTAAGAAATTAATTCCAAAGAATACATCACCTGTAACTAATATTAAAACAAATTCAGGTTTTACTTGTGATGATAAGGAGATTGCAGATCAATTTATTGGGTATTTCACTTCTGTAGGTACAACTTTGGGCAATAAATTTAATAACACTAGTAATAATAATGATAATAGTTGTGATAATTTTACTTCTAACCCTGAGATTACAACTAATTTCAATTTTGATATTATAACTCCTGTGTTTGTATTTGATCAGATCTGTAACTTTTCTAATAATAAAGCTACAGGTATTGATAATGTTTGTATTAAACTCATCAAGTTGTCAGCACCAATCATTTGTTACCCACTTGCATATATTTGTAACCTTTCTTTGATCACTTCAGTTTTCCCATCTGATTGGAAAAAGCTAAGGTTACACCTATCTTCAAGGAGGGTGACAAAAGTGAGGTTAACAACTATAGGCCCATTTCTGTTCTTCCTATTTTATCAAAAACTCTTGAGCGTGCTGTACATGATCAGCTTTACCATTATCTTACTCATAATAACATTTTGAATGAGTGTCAGTCAGGTTTTTAGAAGTAAACACAGTACTAATATTACTCTTTTAAATGTAACTGATCATATCCTTAATAACCTAAATGATAGTAAAGTAACAGGATCTATCTTCTTAGATCTAAGGTAGATCACAAGCTGGTAATATTAATTCTTTCTTTCACACACTTTAAGAATATTGATATTGGGATACTCAAGGATCAATTCTTGGTCTTCTTTATTTAGCATTTTTGTGAATTCTTTACCTGAAACAGATTTTTCCATGCAAATTGTTATGTAGGCGATGACACTACCTTAGAGTCAGTTCTCTGATCCATTACCCTACAAAATGAGCTTAACACTAACTTGACTAAAATTGCTCATTTGTTCAAGTCAAATAAACGTACCTTGAACATAAAAAACTAAATTCTGTTGTTGTGCATCAACAGACACTAAATAAATTATAAAAATATTCCGTAATGTAGGAAAATGTTTTCTATGAAAGAGTCAATTCATACAAGTATTTGGGTGTTATTTTTTAGTCGCGATCCGTATTATTGTGGGCAATCAGGCCATTAGTTTGTTAAATGTTTCCAAGAGCATTGGTGTATCATGAGAATTAAGCATTATCTTCCTCATACTACAGTCAATATACTTGCCAAGCCTTGGTCTTTCCTTCCTCATTTTGTATACTGCAGTTCCGTTTGGTCCATTTTCAATACTGGGCACCATAATGACTCCAAATTTTTGGCCAAACAGACGCTGTCCTTTTATCTGCAGACATTCGAACCTCGGTGGACAAAATAATGAAAGACCTTGGTTGGACTATCTGAGGAGAAGATGGATTATCAGATCTTAATTTTACGTTTAAATACCTTAAGCATGTTTGCTCCTGATTATATCTCTTCTTGTTTTACTTTTAACCTACAGGCACTCGTAGTCAGGCTCAGAATATGTTGATCATTCCATCATGGAATGACAACGCTGGTAAAAGACCATTCCAATATAGAGCAGCTGTACTCTGGATAATCTCCCAAAAGGCACACGAAGTTAATTAGATTCCATGAGTTTGTTTACTTTTTAAAAAGTTCCATAAACCACAATGTATCCTGTTTATATATTTTATATGTTGTATGTAATGGAATTTGTGTCTGTGTTGGAAATGCATGTGTGGGGTGTATAGGTGTACATGCATTCATTGTGGTTGGTGTTGCATGTCGTAATATATATGTTGTGTACTGTATTGTGTGTATGGGTGTGTTGTGTACATGCTACATCTTCAAAGTGCTACAGTGTTATTTGTATGTATATATGTACATAATCTTACATAGCACATATACATTATATGTGTTATGTAAGATTATGTAACCATAACTTATTTTCTGTATACCTTGTATTACTGTTTTAATGATATCAGTTCTTCCTGGGAGACCAATACGTTTGTATTGAAGGAAATTCCTGAATAAATAACAGTAATAATAAATATTGCATATTTTCACCGGGTCCGAATTTCAATACCAAAACCTCCAGAGCCTTGCATCTTTCTTTCTACCGAATCCAACTAGATTGAATGAACACAATGGAAGCTTGATTCCTCGACTAGGTAAGTTACGTGTACATAAAGGTGCGCATCCGTATATTTGAATACGGTCGTTTTCCATATCAAATACGGAAACCTTAGATTTTTTGACGCGAGCACGCCACTGGAAATACCCATTCCTAAACTAGCACTACAACTCCCTTTATGTGATGGTCATTAACCGGACGGGCACAACAATTCCATTTTACAGCCAGCTGCACATGTGCATTTTATGGTATTTTAAATGGTTGTGTTTGCTTTCCCCTTTATTGAAAAGTGTAGTCGCTTTAACGTTAGACATTGCTTCTTCAAAAACATTCACTTCTTCACGTACATCGACATTTATTTAACCAGGGACTCGCTTTTATTGGATTGTGCAGGGGTTGGCAGTTTCCGTTTTTATGAAATAAAACACATTGCCTCGTTGGGAATTTAAATTCATTAAAATTGTTCATGGCACATTATAAAAGCATCTTTTATATGCACGCAATGGTTTTAGGCGATCGAAATATAACTACCTATTTTGAAACAACTTGCAATTTGCGATACATATATTCAAATATGAGAACCGCCTTTTTACACACATCTTTAATACCCTGCTAATTTCATGGACAAGAAAATAAACAGCAAGCGTGACCCGCCAGCTGCGGTATAGGTGTCATGAATTTGCCCCAGAAGGTGTTTTGAGTTCAATCCCCGAGCACTCGTTTTGGGAAATTTCACCTCAATAGGGTCATAGTGATCTCATAAAATCCGATTCTTACACACAAAAATCCTGACTTTAACGCTTATTTTAGCCACAAAGCGTTAGTACTTAGGGATTTTTTTGCATGATTATGAAATGTCTATTGGTTCGTATAAAGGTGGCAACGAGAGATTTCACATATAGTGTCTCAAAAAAAAAATCGAAAGTACTGATTTTGTCCCTGATGTAAAGTTTTCCATCAGAAAAGTACCCCCCATCTAAAGATTAAGCTCGAGAAATGTTTCTTTGGACAAAAATTTTGAAATTTCTAATTTCGTTAGGAAGCAAAGACTGAAATTCAGCCTATGTTTTTATATTGAAATCAGAATCACCATTTTCCTCTCTTTTAAGAGGCTTTCTGTAGCCAAATACAAGGTAAGAAATGAGTGTCTATTCTATATGGAATTAATATTATGACACAATATTTGTGCCTCAAAAATCTCTCTCGTACTGACATGTGTTGAGTACAGTACGGTTTATAGTCACATTGATATGCATAAGGCGATTGATTTCGAACACCTTCTGAAATGAGCACAAAGCTCCACCGGGCCATCTGCTATATGTGTTCTCCATTGTGAACGTATAATTGGTTTTCAGCCTGTACGCCTCGTCAACTCCGTCGTAAGGTCACTGTTTATCCTACGGCGGTCGAAGTGTGTAGTCCTGACTTCGAAAGATATTATCTAATTAGTAACTGCGGCGGGAGAATAACGTTATCAGTCCGTCATACGAATGCATGCAAATGTAAACTAATCTCAATATCTCCGGAAAACGAAGGGGTCTCTGGAGATTTTGCATCAGAGGTCCGTTCCTATGTTGTTTGGATATGTTCGTATTGGGGTCCTGAAACCTCTAGAACCTAGCGAGAAAATTGAACGTTTTTGTTGGGTTACTCGGTGCTTCGCAAACACGCAATCGCTACGGGCCAGAATCCCTTTCCCACAATGCCTTTTCGGAGATTCCCCAGGTCTTGAGAATTTTTAAACGCTGCGCCAACTTTTTTGTCAATTTTAGAAACAAGGTATACGTACTTACCGGACGCGGCCGTAGTTGTAGTCCCTCATAATAGTGTGATAATTAGCCTCCGTGGGTGATTATTTTATAGGCTCAAGGGTACCAGGAGAAAAGATTCTCATACAGGTGCTTTGTAAGCAAAACTAACCGATGTCGCGGGGGGTATACACACACATCCTCACAGCTGACGATTCCAGGTGGTATCCCCATAATTATGTTCTTAGTATGGGAGGCAACTGGTTTGTCCGTTTCTTCTAACTTTGTTTTCAAAAATACATATATTTTGAATTGCTACTAAACTTTAGGAGAAGTCTAGGGTCACATTAGAATTGTATTATCGTTATTTGTATTTGTCGTATTGGTATGATATAATTGCTCCTTTCTATGTGCAGCGCCTATAGGCCTTTGGCATTAGGCGCTTTATATCAAGATTGTTATAATTATATAGTAGTAGTATTGTACTCTGAAAAAGAATAATATGGAATGCCACTAGTGCTATATTGAGATCATGCAGGTGTATTTCTATATATATTTTGGAAAGAGATCATTATAGAGGAGTAAATGTGCATTGCGTGATTTCAGCATCCTTCTGCGTTATTCATTGGATCACTAATATCCTTGAGAAAAAAGCTTCATTCTCAAATTTAGCTGATCCTGAGTCTTGCCGTTTTGTATTTTAGTCAATTGCTCGGTTTCCCCACGGTCCCATAGGCCTACTGTGCTGTAATTTCTGGTCCGTTTACGACGAAAATGGCAAAATTGCGATTTCTTACAGATGGGACCGAATTTGCACGTAAGATTGGGACAGGCTAACGGAGCCCATGATATAAAAATCTCAACATTTTTAGGTAGTCGGGGGGACGAGGCTGTGGATCACGAATGCCCCTGTTAAGTACTCTAAATAACCTGGGTTTTTTCCAAGCTTTGGGTGGCAAAACAGATTGCAAAAATAGGTAGTTTCCATGATGTCATAAAGGTCCATGGCCCGATCGATAAAAGCCCTTGTTCCCAGAAGCCCCAGATTTTACCGGAACTTTACAGATGGGTTTTAGAGTGCAGGCCAATCTATCAAGTTGAAAACCATCCCCTTTAATGTGAGATGATAAATGCAGATGATGTCATTTATGTGAGACCCTATTGGTCAGCTAGTATTAGGCTATGTTTATACATGATGATGTTGTAATATCTATTTTAAGAATCACTAGCTGTGAAATATTGTGTGTATATACACTGGCAGATCCAGGGGTGTTTTTTCTGTAATTTGACCAAAATCTTGTAAAATCAGCAATTTTTTTACCATATCTACCTTCCAGCCCCCTGTAATTTTGGCATTTTTCACGACGTGGATCCGCCTCTGATATAAGGAGAACTTGGCCAGAGGTTAGATTTGCCAGTTATTTAATTGTGGATCTCTAGTATGGTAGATCAGGGCAGTACATATTATCAGGATCAGTTGATATATACAAGAGGAGCTGATTTGCAAGCTATTTCTCCGCTGTCATCTTTGAGGACAAAAGAGCTTCAGTGTTTGGAATCAAAAGAATTCCAGTTCATTGTCCTAAGAGTAGACATATTAGGACAGACGGCCATTAGGTGGTGATACTTTGATGGTACTACAGAATATTAACGTCGTCGAGGGAAAACCTCGTCGTCTTGAACTGCTGGACAAAATCTTTCTGGACTGAGAAGATCTCTTGGATTATAATACCGATGATTTTAGAAGACTGCATGCTGTCATTTTGGCTATTCGCTGTGAAGACATTATCATAGTTGAACTGCAACGCTTCTTTTAACTCTGGACATTAGTGGACACTAATAAGTATCTTATGTAAAAATCATTGAGTGTAAAATTCTTGAATTGTAATTTATTTTGGACATACACAATTCTTGAACCAATTTGACTAAAATAATTGAAACAGTGTTATTGTATAAAATGTAGATCATCTGTGCACAAGGCTCCTTCATTTGTGTTTGAAGGGCATATCTGACCTTTGACGTCCACGAGACGTCGTAACAATATGTTAACATGCAAGCTAGGACACTCTGTCACAGGAGCACTTTGTTTACAATGGGTCTTCCCACTCTGTCAATTCTTACAGATCATCACTAATGCAGGTACAGTCGTACTACTAAGTGGCTGTTAGACGAATTTGGCAAGATGTCTATTCGATCTATCTAGCGTTCATGGCAATAGTGGCCAATAAAGATGTTGTGATGTGCCCAGGTAAGATATTGTCCAATCACCTTGGTAAAAAATGAACTTCAACTGATGACCTGTAATCTCTCTTTTTAGAGAATGGAATAATGCGTAGCTAGGCAGCTATCTCGCTTGCCCCCTTAATAACCATTGAAGGGTGAAAACTAAATTGTACATTGATTTTGTTTGTTTGTTTGTTTTTTTTTTATCATAGTGAGTTTACTATCAACTGTAACTTTGTTATCACTAGGACGTCTTGGATGTTACTGAAAGAGGGTTGGGCTTTTCAGGCATTATCTTTGACAAATTTAAAGCACGATTTTAAACATTTGCTTTCATAGTGCCCTAGATTTAAGTCTGCTTAATATATATCCTAAACTTCATGTTCATACTATCTTTCGTTTTTGAGTTACCGTTGTTTGAAATTGCAGATAATCAGAGGCCCTACGTGGTTAATATGGCAACCAGAACAATATTTCGCGCATTTTAGAAACTTCTCAATAAGAGCTTTAATATGGTATATGACACAAACATGTTATCGTTCGGTAACACTGAGTAATTTATTGTCAAAGTTCAGGTCTGAAAAGCCCGATCATCCCACCAATTGATTATTAGGAAATAAAAAATTTCCCACGGCGATAATTGCTGTAGAAATTTGATTCTTGAATTACACGCGCATGCGCTAGTTTTGATATATATAGTATGCGATGACTCAGAGTGCTGTGAATACAGCGTTGTCAATAGATGGCACTATTTTCCTTCTTTTTAATTTACAGACGATGGTGGCCAAGCCATATTCAATATAGCAACTCACCGAAATGAATTGAAATATATTACACTAATACATCTGCAAATCACAAACCGATTTGGATGCTTTGATGTGAGCCAGCAATTGGTGTGAACACGGCCCATTAACGACTTTGTTTTCGTCCGTTATTCGTGAAAAATATTTTAAAAATTAGTCATTTTCCGCTAGGGACGTAAGGGATAAAGTCAAGTCAAGTCAAGTAAAATTTTATTACTCCACGAAGGAAATTCACCTCATATCGCAAATACAAAATTGAATAATATTTACGAGATAATTATGTATACAAACTTGCATTAATACAAACACACATAGAATTACTAGAAAACAAAATTATAAATCAAAGACAGCACTGCCACGTTGATGGTTTGAAATCTGGCTTAGACAACAACGTCCTCTCACATTTTCACCCTATATCCAATCGTCCATTTCTTGGAAGGGGATTCAAAGAGTAGCAGTAAATCAGTTGAAGTCGATAATGATCTCCATGTTCCAATGCAGTCAGGTTACCGGCAATATCACAGTACGGAGACTGCACTGTTACGAGTGCAGAATGACCTCTTGACTGCTCTTGACAAAGAAAACGAGGCTGTGCTAGTATTACTGGACTTCATACCATAGACCAGCTCATAACCCGTCTAACTGAACGGTATGGGATAACTGGAAAGCATAAAGTTGGTTCTCTTCTTACCTGGATGGCCAAACTCAATCTATATCAGTCAGAGGTACTTCGTCAGATCTTGTGGCGGTAGTTTGTGGAGTCCCACATGGCTCTGTTACTGGACCTATTGGCTTTATCTTATTCCGTGCCCCACTACAAGATATCATCACTACCCATGGTAATCAATCCGTTGTTTATGCTGATGACTACCCAACTTTACCTGACTTTCCAACCTCGGGATCCCTCAGCAGCCATAAAAAGAGGCTGCTATTAAATGACAAGACAGAGACGTTGTATGTCACACCAGCTCTCTACCAACTGTATTGACTTCCAGTTAAACACAGGGCAGCTTTTAAGATTCTGCTTCTCATCTATAAGGCCATCCAAATAATAACAAAATATAATTTGAACATTACTTACAAAAGTTAATTAAGCAATTATGCAGGTATGGAGTGTCCCTTAGGTAAGCATTCCTCTCATCTTATCTAATACCCTCTCTCTTTCTTTCATCAACTGCTCTCTTCTCTCTCGAATATGTTTCGGATAATTTCACATTTTTGCCATTTGTTCCTTTTTTTCAGGTAAAGCATTTTAGCCTTGCAACCAATTTACTCAGGGTCAACCACTTAGGAGATAAGAACAATTCATGAAGCTTTCATCATGAGTTCTCAATGGCGTTTCGTGGTTTTTTGTGCTTGCTTTCTCATCAGCACTTTGGAAGTGGGAACATTTAAGAGCCTTGGGGTCTTCCTGTTACCTGTCCAAGAAAGTCTGCAAACTGATAACATCACATTGGGATCTTGGATGGCAGCTTGTCAAGCATTAGCTTTTATATTTGGTAGAAAGATACAAGTATGATATTTTCCCAGGTACGGTAACTGTTAAAATATACACTTTTATTGGTAAAAAGTTCATGTTGCATTAGCAATAGAATCTCACACCATTGGAATATTCCGTGATGAGAGGGAGGGAGAGGGAATGCGTATTTAGTAGTAACTTGCGATCAACAGCCCCATACAGAACTTTATAGCGTAACTTAAAACGTTATACTTGCGATCAACAGCCCCATACAGGACTGTAGCGTAACTTAAAACGTTATACTTGCGATCAACAGCCCCATACAGAACTCTAGCGTAACTTAAAACGTTATACTTGCGATCAACAGCCCCATACAGAACTGTAGCGTAACTTAAAACGTTTTACTTGCGATGAACAGCCCCATACAGAACTGTAGCGTAACTTAAAATGTTATACCTGCTACCAACAGCCCCATACAGGACTGTAGCGTAACTTAAAACGTTATACTTGCGATCACCAGCCCCATACAGAACTGTAGCCTAACTTAAAACGTTATACTTGCGATCAACAGCCCCATACAGACTGTAGCCTAACTTAAAACGTTATACTTACGATCAACAGCCCCATAAATAACTGTAGCGTACTTAAATGTATATACTGCGATCAACGCCCTACGACTGTAAGCAGTCACTTAAAACGTTATAATGTTAGACTGCGATCAACAGCCCCATACAGAACTGATACCGTAACTTAAAACGTATACTTGCGATCACAACAGCCCCCATCAGAACGGTAGCGTAGCTAAAACGTTTATATCTGAGCAAATTCGGTTATATAAACTCCTGCCTTATCATAAACAAGTTTTTTTAAAGAACACATTTCGTACAATGATCATCTCCAAATTCGTCCAGTGGCAGACCCATAAGACCTTGCATATGACCTGGCAAAAGAGTCTACCGAATGTTTTAGATGTTCTAGACAATCATTGACCTGCTGATTCCAATCTTGAGATGGTAACTTTGGGCATCCCTTGAAAGCATTTTGAAATGGAGAGTGTAAATTAACCTGATAAGATTGTAACGTTTCATACGGTATTAAAAGGTTTTATAGACCAGAACATGTTTTATCTGGGTTTCAAGGAGTAAAGATACAGTTTGCTATATCTAGGACCAATCACTTTCCCAACGAATTTTTGCAGACTGCGCAATTTTAAATCGCACATGCAGGGCTATAATCAAAAACCAGTTAAAAGCAATAAAATAGAATCCCACAAAGAAACCTAAAAATTAGGGAGAAACATTAGTTTCAAATCGGAAATAAGTACCACAAACTCTCATGGCCTCCCTTCTACAAAATGTATAGGTTGTGAATGAAAAAATGTTTAAAATATGTTGAAAAGTTCCAATTTAACTATATTTCATTACTACATCTATTTTGTTTGCGGGTGTAAACTTTTCCATTGATTTGTACCGGTGGCGGTATGGAGCTATGGCTAAAAGGATTGCATCAGCATATAAAGGGCTAACTGAATTTTATATTAGTATAATTTAATTGTTTAAAAAATTTTAACAAGAAAAATAATTCTAATTACTTGTTTTAATTAAGGATAAGCAGCGATTTTGCTAATGCGAAACATCGGAAAATCATAAACATTCCTATTTTTGTAGTTTTGTTTACTGGCATGGATATGCAAACATAAATCCGTGTATTAAAGACAGACCTTTTACTTGCGCAGAAACCCAAGAAGATCAACTAGACCATAGAGGTATAGTGGTGACCACTGGTTTTCACATCGCACCCCTTCTACATGGACGAATTGGAATACGGTATTTGCTAAACTTCCACCAGAAAGCAGTGGCCTTGACAACATCTCTACTGACAACTAAAAAACCTCTTGGCCCAGTAGCAAAGGATGGCTTCTTGAGCGCTACAATTGCTGCTTATTTCCCACGGTTTTCCCAAATGTGATCTGGAGGAAAGCACATGTGATGGCACTCCTAAATCATGGGGAAAGATCGCATCCAATCCCAATAGCTACAGACTATATCACTCCTAGCCATCCCTACACGCTCTTTGAACGCCTCCTGCTCAATCGTATTGCACCTGTGATAGAGACTAACACCTCATACCAACAAGCTGGTTTCCGGCCAGGCAAAATCAACAACAAGCCAAGTACTCAACTAACTCCACAAATTGAGGATGGTTTGGAGAAGGTATGGTAACCGGAGTTGTGTTCGTCGACCTCTCCTCTCAGGCAAGCCAACGACACTTTTAATCACATATGCCTACTCATTAAGATCCTGGAAATTACGAAGGACATTCGCTTGAACTGAGTATCCGTGTATTGCTGGTTACAGGATGTTTCTTTGTTCAGCTAGGAGCGGGGGAAAAAAAAGAAGAGCCGAGGCGTAGGCTCAAGAATGGTCGACCACAAGGGAGTGTGCTTGCACCTCTCCTGTTTCAACAATATACCAACGACCACACCTAGGAGTGCCAGGAACCTGTTCGTTTTTCTTTATCAGCGAATCCTTGAATTAGCCGCACAAATAGAGCCGACTTCACATTTTGTTGAGAGAGACTCTCCAAAGCGTTGGTTGAGCTCACTCTTTATTATGAGGAAACCCACCTCCGTGCAAATCCATCGAAGACACGGTGTGTGGCTTTCCATCTACGCACCCGTGAAGCCAAACGTCCAGCTTAAAGTTACCTGGTCCTGGAACTCCCGGACCACTGTGATCACCCTGTCTACCGATGAGTCACCTTGGACTCGCAACTCTCTCTTAAAATACCCACATGGAGAGACTGAAAGTAATTATGCTTCAGTCCAATAACATCTTTGAACAAGATCACTGTGCAACCTAGATGGGGTGCTTCGCCCGACTTACCTTAAACTCTACTGCACTTTGCCCTGTGCGACCCATGTGTGCATAGTAATGCCTGCCCTGTATGGAAGATCAACCCCTGCAAGAAGCTTGATCCAGCGTTAAATGCCTCATGCTGGCTTATCCGGGGATGCCTCCGTCCACACAACAGAAACTTGTACATCCTAGCAGAACTTGGCTCCACCAGACATCCGTTCGTAGCGTAGCGGCATGCAGAAGCGTAGCTGCCAAGTCTCCATGTGAAGCACCCTATGTCTGGACAGATACCTGCTGCCAACGGCTTAAAAGTCTAGAGAGAGTTTTGCTTAAGCAAAGTCCAACCTCTTGAAACATTCTCAAAAGTAAGGAGGTAAAGAAGTCGCCTTGTGGAAATCACGTGCCATCAACCAAGTACATCTATCGGTAGTGAACCTGGTGCGCATCTCCCACCGGAGCTGACTCCTCATGGCTGAATGGCGATGCCTCCATAGACTGAGAACCAGACTGCTGGCCGATCTAAGGTTCCATGCAGAGTGGGGCTATCTGGAGCAGATCAGGATACTACCTGTGGTTGTGGACCAGCACCACAGACCATGGAACACCTCTTGGTCTGCTTACTGCTGGAGCAACAATGCACCGACAATGACCTTGCAGAATTCAATTGAAGCAGCCAGACCGTTGTACCCATCTCTGGGGATCATATTGAGAACCACAGTGTTTGGACACATAAGAAAAGAAGACTTTTTATCTGATTCTGTTATCTTTTTAAGCCAAAAGATCTTCAGTTTTTGGGAATAAAAAATGAGGACTTAGCGGCAGACTGAGGGTGGTATAATCCTGGATTGTACAATGTATTGCAGATATTAGTGTCGTCGAGGAAATCCCCGGCGTCTTGAACTACTGGACAAGATTACCTTCAGGATTAAGAAAATTCCCATGGAATATATTACTGAGGATTGTTAAGTGTGACTTGTCCAAGTTTGCATTCTGTCATTTGGAGTCCTTTCGTGTGGAGGACCTATCACTCTTGAACTGCAACGCTTCTTTCAACTCTTGACATTAGAGGACTTGAAATATTAATTATCTTAGTTTCTAATCCAATTAAATTTATTGTAATTAATGTTGTGGACATCCCAAATTCTTGAACAATCTGATTAAAATTAATCTGTGGTTATTTATAAAAATTTTAATCATTTGTGAACAAGGATCATTTATTTAGTGTTTAGCAAAGGAATTTCTGACCTTTGACATGCCACGAGATTCATAACAATCTTGATATTCAGAACAGAACTGGGCGAGAGTTTACTAGAAGGTGACCTTGACAACCTTCTAGGATTGGGGCGATACATATGCATGCTGTTTTTAATGCCATAACTGTAAAACGATCGTATTTCCCTTCAAACACAATAAAGAGCCTTGTGCATAATGATCTACATTTAATACAATAACACTGTTGTATAGTTAATCAGATTGGTTCAAAATTTAGTATGCCAAAACGAATTACATTTCAAGAACTTTACACTCAATGAATTTTACATAAGATACTTGTAGTGTCCACTAATTTCCAAGTGTACAAGAAGCGTTGCAGTTCAACGATGATATGCCTTCACAGCGAATAGCCAAATGAACAGCAATGCAGTCTTATAAAATCCTCTGTATTATAATCCAAGAGCATCTTCTCTGTCCAGAAAGCAGTTGCGTATCGGGCCCTGCCCGCTCTGAGGGGGCCAAATTTCCCAGTCTTGTAAATTTTCCCTTCAGGGGGGGTCAAAAGGCAAATTTCCCGGCAGAGGGACTAAAAAACGGCTGAATTTAGTATGATTTTTGCAATTTTTTCCTGGCCAAAGTCCGTCAGGGGGGCATTGTCCTTGTCAGATTGGTAATCTTCAACACCCGCCAATATGGCCTCTTAATTAAGCGCAAGTTATACTCTGCAGTATAAGTTTAAGATCTTGGTCTATGTACAATAGTGTATTATGGTTCCTCACCAGACTATCTTCAACGCTCTCGTTAGCTATAGCATTACTGCAGCTAATAATTTTCCGCTGTATTATCCACAATGAAAAAAAAACATTTTCTGCAGGTGAAATAAGAAATTCCAAACTTCTAATGAATACCAAGACCTCAGGTTCGATGGTGGGAGTGCGAGATCAATCCGAGGGATTAGGTAGGATCCCTTTTAAAAAATACACCATAAAGATTTAAAGGCGGTCCATTCCATAACTGTAATTTGTTTATTCAGTTATAAACGAAGGGTCTTGTCCTGAAAATCAAAGAAATATATATTTTCAATTTAACATTTCCAACACGTTCTCTTCTATTGATCTAAGCCACATATTAAAACATCCCATTTTTCTCTTGAGCCTCGGTCTGGAGGTTGTTACCTTGGCCACATATAATCACTTACATTACCCATAATGAGTACACTTTTTTTTACAATTCTAGCTTACATCTAGTTCCAAAACGGCTGCAAGCTTGATGGCTTCTTGTGTATGTATGATCTTGCAGGAGATCCTATATTCCCATGTAGAATCTTTGGACGGGCCAATATGGACCACGTCATCCACGTGTCGAAAGCACGCGTTGTGGACTTTTTAGCAAGCTTTTCAATTGATAATGAAAAAAACCATAAAGAATGAAATAATAATTTGAATATTACGTCTTATTTAAGAGATCCATCCTATTCACTTTCCCCTACCCGTGACGTGCTCTGTACGTTATCCCAATACCAATAATTTTGGGTTTAATGGTGGGTAGTTGTTCTTAGTACATTGGATAATTGTAATGGCGTCTAAATGCTAAAGCATTGAGGACGTTGTTCATGTTTAATGACGCTTAAAGGTGCCATTTCGTGATTCCAGCGCCTCTTGTTTTATTCGTGGTTCACTGAAGCCGGAGCAAAAGCTATTTACCAATGATAGTTAATCCCGAGCGTGCGGTTTGTGTTTTGAGCAAATGCTGTCTTCCCACGGTCCCATAGGCTACTATGCAGTAATTTCTGTCTGTTGACAGAAATACGAAATTGCGAATTTCTTACAGATGCGACCGAATTTGCACGTGGATCTTGATGCATGTGTACAATAGTGTATATGGTTCCTCAGCACTCTATCTACAACATCCTCTCAGTAAATCACAAGATGCCGATGAATTACTGCACTAATAATTTTCGCTGTATTATCCATATGGGAAAAAGCCATTTTCTGCAGGTGAAATAAGAAAAATTCAAACTTTCTATTGATACCAAAATCTCAGGTTCGATGTTGTGAGTGGCGAGATCGATCCTGAGTATTGGGTAGTATCCCTTTTAAAGAAATACAAATTAAAGATTAAAGGCTGTCATTCCATAACTGTAATTTGTTTATTCAGTTATAAACGAAGGTATTGTCCTGAAATCAAAGAAATATATATTTCAATTTAAACATTTCCAACACGTTCTCTTCTAATGTCAGCCACATATAAAAACATCACATTTTTCTCTTGAGCCTCGGTCTGGAGGTTGTTACCTTGGCAACATATAATCACTTACATTACCCATGTATGAGTACACTTTTTTTAAATTCCTAGCTTACATCTAGTTCCAAAACGGCTGCAAGCTTGATGGCTTCTTTGTGTATGTACGATCTGGCAAAGAGATCCTATATTCCCATGTAGAACTTTGGACGGGCCAATATGGACCACGTCATCCACGTGTCGAAAGCAACGCGTTGTGACCTTTTTAGCCAAAGCTTTCAATTGATAATGAAAAACCATTAAAGAATGAAATAAAATTATTGAATATTACGATCTTATTTAAAGCAATATTAGCACATTTTTTTAAGAGCGCCCCCAATTTTTCAAAAAATTTGGAGATTTTTACACGGTTGCATTGGTAACTGGCTAGTAAACTATACCTGTGAATGGTTAAGCTCGAAAATGTCTATGTGTCACAAACGATGGAATTTTCTACTAGAATAATATTATCGGGGATCCGATAATAATTCAACGGCCGCTG
Organism: Ophioderma brevispina; assembly: GCA_023653785.1. NCBI lineage: Eukaryota > Metazoa > Echinodermata > Ophiuroidea > Amphilepidida > Ophiodermatidae > Ophioderma > Ophioderma brevispina. Next base: position 58,154 of record JAMKCH010064884.1, on the reverse strand, counting down.
GAAACGACCTTCCAATGTGAAATAGCCGGGAAAAGCGCCATGTACGTGTCTACGCTCATCCATTAGTTGTTTTAATAGTTCAGGCAAGTCAAGTTTGAGGTTATTTTCTCGAGGTAGCACTATTTCATCATGGACGGACATAAACGTAGCATTTCCAGCTCTGCCGTTAAGTCCAATCTGGGATCCCAATTTTAATTACAAAATCGCTTGTTTTGTAATAAATACGCATTTTTTAGCATTCTCGTTCGCAGGTATAGTTTCCTAGACAATTACCAATGTAACTCTGCAAAAATATAAAATTTTGAAAATTGGGGGCGCTCTTCAAAAAAATGTGCTAATATTGCTTTAAGAGATCCATACTATTCCACTTTCCCCTACCCGTGCCGTGCTTCTGCCAGTCCCAATAACAATAATTTTGGGTTTAATGTGTGTGTATTTATACATATTTTTGCAAGAATGCATTGAGTTTGGGATTGCCACAGCAATTAGCGATTTGTTTTAATCAACTTGCACTCGTAGATGGAATATGTAAATATGGGTTAAGCAACTCTCACCAGAATTAGCTAGGATATTTAGGAGTGATATTTCATATAGGGCAGAATTTTTAGAAATTTTATAAAATGTGTGCAGATTTTTTCGGACCCTTTCATGTATCAGGAGTCATTTTGAGTCATTTTTAATCATTTGGGGGACGCCACTCGCCCACCTCCTGACTGCTATAGTTGCACAGACAGGAACCTTCTGCACATATTGAGCCTAAAGCGGACAAATATTTTCTATGGGTGTTCTGTAAATGCCGAAAATCGTGTAACCCGCAATGCATCACCTTAAAATTGAAAACTCCAAAAGACTCCATAGTAAGTGGGTGGGAACTTTAGGAGAGGGCATTATTTACGACATGGGGAAATGGAGGATTTGTGCTAGGGGAATACGAAAGAAAACTGTAAGCAAGAGGTGTGAATATGAAAGTCTTATAAACATTTTCATCAAGGAGAGGGGGAACGTGAACTTTTTACTGAAAAAAAATCATAAATCGGGGGGGGTGTCCAACATATTTGAACGGAAGCGAAGGAAGGAACGCGAACTTTTTGACGAAAACAAGTTGAAATCCTCCATTCCTCCACTGGCGTAAATAATGACCGCTCTCTTATAAAAATATGCAACATGGGACCTAACACAACACGGGACCTAAAGCTCAACTATAGAATTGTATAAAATAACAATAACGAAATTCATCATTCAGCTTCAGACGGTAGGAAGTGGCATGTCGAACATGTTTGTGTACAAAATTAGTAATGTATTAAAATTCAGTACGGAAAAGAACGTGTTTGACCTTTGACCCTTGTTTAAGGTGAATAAAAGAATAAAAAGTTACCAAATATGTTTTGTTCTGTTATATTAGCAACTTTATATTACCACTTTCTCGGCCTTTCATAAGATACATAAGCAATAATCCTGATTTTGTTACCCCAAGCCTTAAAAATTGACACAATATTAAGGTGCACTGACCCTATATCTAAAACAGGCCAATACGCAGCTGGACAAGAAATTCAAATTTTACAACAGCACTTTTCATATATCCCAAACATGGATAAATCTGAACTCAAAAATCGTATATCTTTCCGAGCCAGATCCTCCAAATTTTTAGGCCGTGGGTCCCTGACTACTTATGATTTTTATCAAAATTGTACCCCCACACAGAAATCAGAAACCTCAAAAAACATCATATTAGGAATCACATTTACAGGGCGAGTCAAACAATCAAGACATTCAAAGGCTACAGGTATTTTTGTGAAGGTATCCATTTTTAGCCCCGAACAAATTGCACACTGACTGCACGGTATTCAAATGCTAAGCAGGACACGTTTGGAATGATAGTGTACATTTACTTAAGATTCAATGAAATTTACACGATATTGAACATTTTAATACTTTAATCTGCTCTGTTATGAAGGCCTAAAAATGTATTTCGGAAGTTTTACTACATGGAAATCAAGTTGACAGAGTGCTGAAAATCGTTGCTTCAAGTGCAAAAATTGATCGCATCGAATATTATCTTGTGTCAATTTATGGTAAAGTAACCCTATATTTTTATTTGGAGAGGGAGGGAAAGTTCAGGGGAAAGCATATAATTTGAGGGGGATCACTAAAACCCATTTTGCAATGGTGAACATGGTAAGCTGTTAATACTATCAATTTAATACTTTCCTGACCTCTATTGGGCCAGGAGATAGATTGGATTTTGAGTGAGGGGCAGGCCTGTACGCAGGGGGGTGCGGGGGTGCGGCCGCACACCCCAAATTCCACAAAGGGGGAAAAAGGTCCACTTTTTGCTGAATTGTTTGATAAAAAATGTCTTAATTTATAGAAATTTTGACACAAAAGTCCACTTTTTGGTGATACATGTCAAAAAGTCCAAAAAATCACCATTTTAGGGGCATTAGGTCTACTTTTACCAAGAAGGCCCACTTTTTCGAAAAGGTCCCCCCCCCAAAAAAAAAATAAATCCTGCGTACGGCCCTGGTGAGGGTAGACTGACCCTTACCTCTTCCACTGGTGACACTACTGGTCTTAGCTGAACTTTATTGTAGTTAATGGAGGATATACAAACCCCCAAGATGAACGCAAAACCAAGAATACTCTCTGGGTTACACTAGCGTGCAACTTGTTCGGTCTTTCACGTCGGGTACTTTCACTTCCGCTACTGTAACTTTTGAACGCGTGAATCTATTTTAAAGTCGTAATTTTTATATGAGAGCTAACAAAACAGGAAATACACAGCAGGAACAAATTCTGAATAGCATAGAGGGTTTTACATGAAAAATCGTTCAATTTAGTTGTACCGATAATCAAAATACCCGCTAGCTACAGATATTTTCACTCTTATGTTAAAGGTCCATGGCCCGATCGCTAATAGCCTCGTCCCCAGGGACACCAAATTTTACCGGAAGTGGTCCTAATTTTGGTATCAGAAGAAAGCTACTATTTTTCTCATTTACCCTGTGAAATCTTAGGTCTAAAGGATGTTTACTCTGGAAGTTATGAGCGAAAATATGCCCCATTTTGGTCGACCAATATTAATTTTACACAGCACTCTATGTGGCCTACCAAATCACGTTTTTAGGTCTCGCATCAAAACGAATTGAAATATCGGCGCGAAAATTTACAGATGGAGTTTTGGGGCAAAGTCCATTCAATCAGGATGAAAACTTCATCTACTTAAATCGGGCCATCTCCCTTTAATCGATACAAACCTTATTTCTTAAAACTTGTCAAATGTGGTGAATGTCACCAAACACTACCATTTCATTTTACTTCACTGACAAGTTGGCAAATGATTTCTGTTCTGCATTTCTGTGAAAACGACTGCAAATAATCCGCATCTGCAGATGCCTTCGAAATTGGATATTGATAGATGCAATATGAGTAGTCGTTGACCCTCATAGCCAAGAAGTCAAGTTAAAACTCAATACCGATGATACCAACTGCAAGAAGTAAAATCCACATGGATACTCTCAAAGGGATGTCATCCAAAACGCAATTTACATGTGTGGTATTCAGGTTGTAAATATCGACAAAATATCAGTTTACATGTTCAACAAAACGGGCAGGTGGCACTTTGATGAATCCAATTCAATCTGTGAAAGTCGCCGCTTCCAAGAATTATAGTAATAAATTAAAAATTTGGTCGCATATCGAAAATTGATCTGTCGTCACTCTTGTTTGTATGATTATTAATTTCTAATCTGAAATAGCGGGTTTTCCTTTATTGGATGTTTAATTAGCATCCGTTTATGGCCAATTATTAAATACATTACGGTATGTACGCTGCCACCCAGCGGTCATTTACACGTTTTACGAATCCGACAATACTGGTCATAAGGAACTCCATTGCGGCATCAGGTGTACAATAAAATAGACAATGAGACAATGTTCTTAGAGGCTGGGCATCTAGCTGCAATCTGATTGTTTTCGTCGCGATTTTGTCACACGAAGAATTGTTGAAATAACCAACGTCAATACGGCACAAAGAGAAAGACCACCGAGGACCAGGAAGATCTTGGTTGTCGTTGATTCCATGCCAAGTACGAAACCTAAAATAAAACCAAAGCAATGTTCATTTTCAAGTTTTATTTTCTGAAATAGCAAATGAGCAAGTCACAAATAAAGTAAATTAAAAGTACATTTACTTGGACTTGTAATGATGATAATCTAGAGCCCCCCAAAATTAGGAAGATAACGGGGAATCAAAGCCTAATAAAAACACTAGAATAGCGCGGTTCTCGGCTTTCGATCGCGCTCACTAATTATTCAAACAATATTAGTTGTGGAGTGATGGAAATTGGAAAAGAAAAATACATACGGGTTGCTACGTAACGTTACGTTATGCCATTTTGTAAAATTTGTAGCGTTGTGCGTACGAAAATGTCTGAACAAAAATTGAATTGTACAAACGAATTAGATTGCTTAAAAACCAAGGTGAATGCACACAGATTGAGTTGAAAGGACGAAAATGAAATTTGATGCCCTGAATATGAAATGGTTATTCGTTTTTAAAAACATTTTTTTAAAAATGTAAAGATAGAGCAATCCACTTCGTCATGAAATGGAAAACCCCATACATTAATTTGAATAATATAAATACGCATTGGAAGCAGAGCATATATTAATTAAAAGCTTATTTATGAACGTTTTTGTAATCGATCTTTTTTGCGATAGACGGTTGAACAGGTTATTTAACTTTTTCAAATAGCTTCGCCTCATTATTTTTGAAGAATTAATTCAAGGACGGTTTTATGGAAATTTGCAATCTGAACTCTCGCGAACAATTGCCGCGTTGCGTGACCCCCCCCCCCCGCCACAGAGAAATAGATGGTTAGACGTTATATAGAAGTCCCATTGATGCAAATGAGCGTATTGCCATCATTCCGTCAAGCGCTACTGCACAACCTCATACAGCGCATGACGGAGGATCAATTGTAATACATCATTTGCATCAATGGACTTCTATTAGACTCAGCCCGGAGCAGTTTGGGGACCAAGGGGTAGGTGGAAGAGTAGAAAAATTTCATTGCTACCACATGTTAGGTACATATTGTGGTGATCATCGCCTGGGTGGACGGTAGAATCAGAAGTGGTGCAATTATTTTTTTATTGGGCCAAAAAAAGGTCAAAACTTTGCCCAAAATTAGTAAAAATCTAGAATGGGATTATTTTGTTTTTTTTTTTTTTTTTTTTTTTTTTTTCATCCGACTCATAGTGAAAGTATCTATAAAATTCCCCCACTAGATAGCTGTAGATTCAAGAAGAAATTTGAATATTGGATTCTGGGGTTACTCGACCCAAAAAGGACCAAAAAGGGGTCCAAAATTGCCCAAATAGTAACCATAGTGTAGGATGTGATTCCAACTAATTATGTACAGTATTTAATTTTCAGCACTATATAGCCGTAGATTCAAGAAGACTTGAATGTTGGAATATGGTGGTAATTTGGACCCAGAAAGGGCCCAAAATTGACCCAAATGAGGTGTAAAAATCATAGAAGGCTGAGTATTTATTCCAATTAAAATAGTATTTCATTTCCCCCCACTCTATAGCAGAAGATTCCAGACGAAATGGATAAATGTGGAATTAGGGTCAAAATTTTGACATTAGAAGGATGAAAAAGGGCTTAAAATTGACCCAAATAAGGTAAAAATCATACGAATGGTGTGTATTTATTTCCCAACTCATATTAAATATAGTAGTTGTAATTTCCCAGCTGCTATAGCAGTGATTCAAGAAGATGTGAATGGGAATCTGGTGTCATATGACCCCAAAAAGGGTCAAAAGGTTAAAGTTCCCAATTGAGTAAAAATCTAGAATTGTGTTGACGGTTTTATTCCAACTTTAAACTATTATTTGCATTTTCCCCACTCTATCGCAGAAGATTCCAGAAGAAAAGGAATTGTTGAAAATCTAGGGTCAAATTTTGACTCCAGAAAGGGTGAAAAGGGGGCTTAAAATTGACCCAAAAAGGTAAAAATCAGAGAATGGTGATGTATTATTCCAACTTTATATTAAAATCAGTAGTATTTTCTCCACTCTATAGCAGTAGATTTAAGAAGAATTGCATGTGGGAAGGACCAGAAAGAAAGAAAAGGTCAAAAAGGTCAAAATTGACCCACAATATGAGTCAGTAAATAAAAGGTAATAAATGGCAAGGTAATCATTCCACTTATATGCATTTTTAGACTTCTAAAATGAAACCTCATTTCTATTATATATGGAGTTAGATAATAAAACTTAATATTTTGGACATATTGGGTCAAGATACACCCCAATTTAAGATATAGGTTCATCTTGATTGAATCGCCTGACTCCAATACCATCTGTTAAATATCGTGCCCATATCATGTCAACCAGTTTTGATATGCGGGCTAAAAACGTGATTTATGAAGCTTCCTCGAAACTGTGTAAATGATAAAATTTTTTTTTTTTCCCCCTAAATTAAAAGTTAGATCTAGTAATATCTAAGTTAAATATTTTAAAGTCCTAGGATTTCACAGAGTAAATGAGACAATAGTACCTTTCTAAACAGACCACCAAGATATATTTGGATCAACTTCCTGTAAAATCTTTGGATCCCAGGGACGAGACTATTTAAGGCCAAGTAAAAAAAAATAAAAACAGTTGATCGTCCGGGGACTTTGAAAAAAGTTGGTGAGGGAGGCCTTTATTATTTGTTATTTTATGATTGTATGCAAAAATGGCCGCCATGTCTAAGATGGGCCACCCCATGAATATTGAAATAATGCGTTGGCGTTGTGGAAATATTAGTATGTAAGAGGGTTGAAGAAATTGCTCTACAAATAAAGGATACTCTTTAAAATAGGTAATGAGAGTTTAATAGTGCCTCCGTATTTTGTTAACTTAATTTTACCCCTTTTAGCCTTCTTTTTGGTGGTGTGTGCTTTAAAAAATAACAAAATAATAGCTTAAAAAAAAAAAAAATCGGAGCGGGCGGGGACGATTCAACTTGTGTTTTTACTTGGCCTTAAAGCGTGGATCTTTAATCAATTTGATCCCAAAATTGACCCTAGAAAGGTCCAAAAAGTGGTCAAAATAGACCCCAAAGAGTGTGCATTCAAGCTATCAATTGGGAAATTTGTGGAAGTTAATCTTTTGAGAAGCAACTCCATAGACAATGTTTGCACTTTTGGCAGTGGCAACCAATAGATTTGCATTGAAGACGAAACGATGCCATGACAATTCATCACCATCGTTACTTTTGAGAATTCTGTGGCGTACTTCTTTGCAAAAAGTCTTTATCATGTATGTGCTCCCACTTCAAAGAAAGCGGGTATATCTGCTGAATAGCATAGCAGAGTAGGTTATGCATCTGGTATACTCTACTTGGAAATGGAAGACTCCACAGAATAAAGAAGGCGGCTGAAATAACTGGGGTTCCGTTCGCGAACCTCATGCGTAACCCTACGTGGTATTACATTAAACTCATGCGTATGTCCTACATTATAGACATTATCAAACATTACACAGTACTTTGGAAAGTGATCCAATAGGCATGACATAGTATGCACGTATGATTTACGGGACTGAGTGTCGCGGCCCACCGACCCCTGCCGTCTTTTGACTTGAGGAGGAAGCAATGCCACCGAAACTGGGCCTCTCTATTCTGTGCCACAATTGTGGTAATAGGAGATATTTCACCATAGATCCGGTATTGGCAGGATGTTTTTTCAGGAGATATTTAAACGGGTAGGAGTTTGAAGTCCTGCAGATCCCCGACTGTCTTGTCAGCGTCTCAGCCACCATAAGCAGTACGATGTTTTCCACAAAGGCCTGTAGAAGGCAATCGTTAGTGTCTGTGAGACAAAAGACCATATAGTAAAAACGTTGCTGTAATTTCATGGCAAAAATAAACCACAAGATCAGATTTAACACATTTTAGGAAGACCAACTGTTTCTCTACACGGGATTGTGTTACCTAGTTTGAGGGAAAAGGACTGAAATGTGGCGTATGGGGTTACATTTTGACCCAATTTGGGTTGGACCATTTTGATCCCTTTTCAACGTTTTTCATGCGAATGTCAGTAAAAGGAACACTAAATTAGCAGAGGGGCAATTTTTTTTTCAAAAGGGGCAAATTTGGTCCCCCAAAATTACAAAAGGGGCCAAATCTGGCAAAAAGTGGACTTTTTACCTACATATTTTCGACTTCGAAAAATTTCATTTTTGGCCTTTTTAGGGGTTTATCTATGGGGCTTTGGGAATGGGACGTCAGCCCCCACCGCCCCTCCCCTGTGTTACAAGCCCGAGATTTTGCATTATTACCAATTTTAACAGAGCAAGACTGAAGTATGTAAACCATGAATTAACCACCTTGCCCGTTAATATATTTACCAAATTGGTGTAGGTAATTTGTTCCATATGATCCAAGGTTTCAATTTTGGATGTCACTAATGATAAATAAAAGTGAATAAAGATTTTAAATTGGCAGTGAGTTTGAAATTCAGTGCACTGAACATTGAAAAATATGCATACCAAATACAATGTCATTGTTTTTACCCATTGATTAAGACGTTTGACCTGTTGGCCATTTCTGGAGTTTACATTAAAATTCTTCCACTGCAGCTATATAGTGGGGAAATTAAACTATATACTATTACATTTTAAAATTAAGATGGAATTAATACATCACCATTTTATGATTTTTACCAATTGTGTTAAATTGTACCCCCCCCCCTTTTTGGCCCACCACAGATTCCAAAACATTTCAAATTTTCTGAATCTACAGCTATATAGGGGAAATTAAATAGTATTACATTTCAGTAAGAAATCGAAATAAATCACCAATTTAGATTTTTACCTAATTTGGCGTCTATTTGACCCCGTTTGGCCATTCTGGGGTCAAAAAGAACCCCAGATTCAAACATTCAAATTCTCGAGATTATAGGGGGGCAACATGAAACGGGTAAATTTCAAAATTAAGATGGAAAAATACATTCACCATTCATATGACTTTTTACCATATTTGGGGTCAACTTTTGACCCCTTTATGGCCCTTTCTGGTGGTCAAAAATACCCAGATTCCAACATTCACTTTCTTCTTGATCTACAGCCATATAGTGGGGAAAAGTAAATACTGTTACATAAGTATGGAGTGGAATCACCCATTCTAAGATTTTACCTTATTGGTTATTTTGACCCCTTTTTTGGTCCCTTTCGGGGCAACATTAACCCCATGATTTCAACATTCAAATTCTTCTTGAATCTACAGCTATATAGTGGGGGAATGGGATTTTATTATGTAGTAAATTTCATATGATAGGCGGAATAAATAAATCACCATCCTACTAATTTTACTAATTTGGTGTCAATTTGGCACTCTTTTTTGGCCCAATAAAAAAATAATTGCCACAACTTCTGATTTCTACATCCACGCAGGCGATGATCTCCACATAGCCCTCACACCTGGTTACCATGGCAATTTTCTACTCGACCACCTACCCTAATAACTCGAAAACTAGAGCGCTGTTTAAAGCTCGGCTGACAATTGTACTTCAATATGAAAAGTCTACCAACTGAGAATCCGCCCTTGGAGACGGTCACATCAAGGTACTAATAAAATTGAAAGGGTGTTATAGGATGATCTTCGGTGTAACATAGATGTCATTTAATGTCAAGGTCATTTTCTGGCCTGAAGTGGTCACACTCACTGTACAAATGATCTGGCCCTGATACGAATATCACAGCATTCATACACATAGAGTGTGACACCAGAATTTTTTGCTCAAAAACCGTTGTTTTTTATACAAAATTCTTTTAGCTATTTTTTTATATTTTAATAATTAAACAGACTCGGGAGATGTAGGATATTTCCTAGTCACCCACGCTAGCAATCATATCTTCCCTGACGTTAAATATCTGTACGCACCCGCCGTAAATGGGAGTGATGAAACTTAGGCCAGTGCATTATGGGATAGCGAATTGTTTTTAGACTCTGACCCAAACCGTAGCTACATTTAACAATTACTATCCATTTTGCTAGTTTAGAGAGGTTGCTGTATCGTAAATAATAATTATTGTTAAAAAAATAACACAGTGATTCATATCATTACACACTCTCAATTGCATTGGTTGCATGTAATAGTCAACATAGTAACCAATACCCGCATGCATCATACACCCGAGCCGAAAGGCCCCCTGGTATAGTAGACGTGTACGGATTTTTCTCATGTTATACAAAAAGGCCAGTCGTCAGAGCACTGCACAAATTAATGGGAATCCAACTAAAAGACATTGATTCAGATGTTTGAACATAAAAAATGATCTGAACGTAAAAAATGTCAAATTGCGCTGAACTTGGTGTTGTAAAATTCAATTTAGAAAATGGTACAATCATACTGATAGCAGTAATAAAATTCATTATTAATGATTTATGATTTGAGACTGAAGCTATTTCCCTTTTGTTCACTTAAATTCAGTCTTCAATAATTTTGTACGGGGAATTTCAATCCAAATGCAGGTTTGACTTTCAAAAGGTAGAATTAGATGGGGATTATTTAAGGAGGGTTGACAAGTGTAAAAAGAAGGAGGTAAAGCGAGCATGAAATCTCCTAAAATTAGCGGATGTTGTCGGAGAAAAATATATAGAAACAATTTTGGCTTGTTCGCTGGTTGGGTGAGGTTAGATTAGTTAATTAGGTAAATGAATTACAAAACGTTTCAAAATATGCCCAGAAATGTCACCCACATAAGCCCTTTCTATGATCATCACTTGTTGACACAAATGATGACTTGACTCAAAAACGGGGGAGGGGGTTCGGCCAGTGGGTCTTTTTTTCGTGATGTAACCCGTAAAACAGTACTAACTCCTTACACTTGTAGATCAGCATAGACCGCATAATATGACGTCAGCCATCCACAGGACATGTGGGGACCAGATGCCAGATTTCAGGGACTACAATACATGTAAGCTGGCAATCGATCACGTTTAGCGATTGCGCCAGGGATTCATTGACAGGTTGAATGTATTGTATTATGGGAATGCGTCTATCTGTCCACCACATGGCGGGCTATTGGAATACGGTCTATAACAGTCCCAGCTGATATTTACACCCCAAAAGGCGTCACCTGCAGATTCAGAATAGTCTCTGCATATGGTAGGGTGGAACAAGGGCTCTGGATGTGTTCTACTGCATGCACAGACTGATCTGCTGAGGTCAAACAAAAGTTCATTCATCACTATGAGCTAGTAAAAGCTCAATTTTCTTGGCACAGTTCAGAAGCTTTCATTCACCAATGTATTTAGAAAATATACCCCCTGGTTTTTGGGTATGATATATGATACCCAGATCACACAAGGTCAGTTCATCTCAATGTATGTACAAGTACAACCCACTGAACTGTGTCCTTGGTGGATGAGCATATTGCAACTCATCAGTGATAATCTGCCTTCCGCTAAAGGAAGCCTATACAATGGAGTAGCTATGATGGTGTATCCAACGCAATAGCATCCAGAGACACCTGTTTAACAGAAGTTCTATCTCGGGTGCCTGTTTTAGGGACATGCTATCCTATGCGCGAAACTTTAAATACATGAGCTCACCTAATCGGCTTGATTTGTACTCTGTTATGTCATTTATTATAGCCACATCTAACAAGTTGTCTTACCTCTGTTTCATCATCGGGCAAGTTGTCAGGGTCGTTGCTTTTTCAAAAGGTTTTTTGGCCATACCATTGGGTGGCTTTTGTTCGACAGAAATGTGAATGAAATTTGTCTTACTAGCAACTTAGTCATTATACATGTATTGTGTAGGTCGATGTTCAAACCAGAAACAGCAAAAACTGTAGTATTCAATTAAGCCTATCACAATCGCTGTACGTGATATGTAATCTTAAGTTTATATAAACCTTCCATTGTGATACTTAATAGCGATGTTGCGGCTCCCGTAGTACGGTACTCATACAATAGGCTTCTTTTCAAGTTAGCTGCTGCGCCTCAAAAGAAGCCTATTGTATGAGTACCGTACGACGGGAACCGCAACATCGCTACTGGAAACAGCTCGGTATCAAGATTTGACTTTGTCACCAATCATGCTGTTGTCATGGCTATCTTGTTATGGCCCGAGCCTGGTACATAATTTTCATGGAGGTGTGGTCGAACTTTCAGCAAACGGTCTAAAGAATAACTTTGTTGGTTCTGTCAAACTTAGATTCCCTATCTTCTCCGAAAAGTACTATAAGATTTACTTTTGTATCTCAAAAGTGATAAAAAAAATCACATTTTTGGGGATTTTCGGAGCCCCCCCCCCCTCCACTGGCTACGGGCCTCATTTAAATTCACAGATGTTTTCGTGTTTGGTGCTATCCAGAGTCACCCACCACACCCACCCGTGTGAGCGGTCGCGGTGAGGGAGGGGGAAATAACTCAAAAGTACCATTTAACATTTAAAAGGTGTCTGCTAGGTAACCTATGATGTATCATCTAAGTTCTCTTACTTTCTTTAAGTACTCTTATTTCAAAAAATAATGAGCATTACCTGGCATTACCTTCAACAAAGAAATATAAACGTTTTTAAAAATAATTTGGGCGAAAATACGTCTGGGCAAAACAAATCCGTCGTAAAATAAATTATACCAAAATGCGTTGTGCACAAAAAATGACGGCGACGCGATAGCGTATACAGACCTCAATAGTAGAGTGCATGTTTATTTACCTGTCAGTAAACCACCAATCCATTGCCCTGTACCATACGGAAACATTCCGAAAGCATATCCATCCGTTACATGGTCTTGTGGTAAATTCTCTTGGCTCATTCCAAAAAGTAGTACAGTCTGAGTACCACTGGAAAATCCATTGCAAAATGCAAATATCCCCAGCAACCAAAATGATTTTGTAAAAGGATCCATTAGAAATGCCCAACTATTAATGATTAAGGTTACTGTTGCAAAGTTAGTTGCGGTTATTGATCCTCTGTCAATGATAGGACCAGGGATACTTCTACCTACGAGAGAGCCAAATCCGCCAATTGATGATAAGACCACCGCTTCGTTTGATGCAAAACCTTTGAAAATGGCATTGGGGACAAGGAATATGGCCCAGCCTGTAAAACAAGCACCCAAAAAAAATTCATGGAATAAAATGGGAATAAAACTGGGGGCATTGTAAAATACACACATGATGGTCCTGAGATAGCGCAGTGATGATTTTAATGCTTCCGAACAGAGTGAATGGAATGAAACATTTGAAGGATTTAGCTCAGTGTGTGCTGATGAATTGTACGTTATAGGTAGAAGCTCATCGGGGCAAAGTTGGTCTCTGACAGGACGGGTGGCAGCGCCACAGAGAATGATATTGGCGTTAATACCGCTGAGAATAAGCAATGCTCCTCTCCATCCGTATCTGTCAATAAGAAATTCTGTTACTGGAGGAAGGATTATCATTCCTACGGCACCTCCTGCACTCATACCTCCTATGGCTGTACCTAAGTGGCTGCCTTTAAAGTGATCCGAAATTGCATAGATTGCCGAAATGAAGGCCATTCCATAGCCTATCCCTGAAAAAAACAATGCAAATAATTTCAATGGAGGATGAATGTACAAGGCTTTAACAACAAGTGAAACATAATACAACTACATAAACCACTACATCATTATTTTCAAGTGGTTTTTCTTTGTTTTCGCGTGAAATTATATTCGCGAATGTAGGCTTACTTCAATTTTAATATGCATGCGTGCATTATGACCCGATTTGAATATGCATACGTGAATTATCGGGGTGCTTTATCACGCGTGCATTGTTAAACAATAGATATTAATAATGAAGCCAGTACGTATGCATTTACTTCCCCTTAGTCAGCTCACTCGTCATGGCATACAATAATATCAAGACCAGAACGTTCATTTCCACAACCTCCCGGGTTATGTGGCTTTACGAACGGGGAAAGAATCAGGTTGCTAACTCACTCCAGAGTCTATACCTTAATATAGAAATCTTATTTCTATGGTGCTAAAACACGTAATTATAACAATTATGTATATATAATTATTAAATTAGTAGTCTTAATAACCCCGATTTGAACTATACAAATAGATACGACACGTCAAGATCTTAATGATAATTATCATCGTGTAAATCTACTACTCTTGTTCATTCAAATCTGATTGGTGAAGTAAGTGTTGACTAATGCGTAAGCTAACCTATTATTTAGCTGCTAACCCGTCGAAATTTCAATCAATACTGCATTGTATAATTTTTCACATTTTCTCTCCAAATGCTTACTGCTTTATATTAGTCAAACCAATGTTGTAGAAAGAGCGTAGAACTGCGATATTTCTAATTTTATTTTTTTAAAGTCATCCAAACTATATCAGAAAAAAAGAATTATTAATATTGTATTTGTGTCTTGAGGTGTATAAAATAATGTTCATGTGGTTTATGACAGATAAGGTATGAGTGGGGTGCATTCGGGGATATAATTGCATACTTGCACGCATTACTAAAGTAATATATGGATAAGCACTCACGCTTTATAGCCTGATATTTTTATTTAATGTCGGAACGTCATTTAGACATTTGGGTATATACGTGGTGAAAACGATTGGTTGCAAAATACAATATTACCCCTCTTCCTACCAATGGGGTTACCACCCCTACGGAACTTTCATAAAATGCTATAAGCTCTCTATATTGTTGGGACATCCTTTCCAATCATTTAAGCGAAAACAATGTGAGGGTATTACCTTCTTCGGGACAAGGATATGCCGCCAAAGTAAAGAGTTAGGGGTGGTTGCCATCCAAATGTTATTATAATACGGAACGTTTTCGAACAAGTGCTGCATAGAATGACAGTAAAGCTGTCTGTGTATATAAAGTAGTCATTTGCCATCATTTAGCGCCAAAATCCCCATGAAAATCCGATATTCCTAACTTTTGTGTGTAAAATAAATTTTCTCGTATTGTAAACTGTCTATAAAATGACGCAGATTTTATGACGTCAATGTGACGTCATACTGGGTATGTTGGTTCTTATGTTGCATCAACAGAAAGAGGATAACCAATTTATCTGTACATTTGTTTGTTTGTACCTTGTTTATCTCATCATAAGTATCGGGTGCTTTACCGTGCTTAACTTAAGACGAATCCCCGAAGGGGTGGTAACCACCCTCCTCGTAAGGGGCGCTTCTGTTTGTTCATTTGACGATGGCTGGGGTGACAGGAGATATGGTCCTCCTGGGTCAATCGGGACATAGTCCACCTATAATGGTGAAGAATAGGGCACTCGATTAAGTTGACTCATAACGCATTATTAGTTTCACGCTTTATTCCGTTGTCGTCTATGAAGCCCTGACTATGGCTTCGGGCGGACCATATCTCCTTTTACACCGGTTTGGCAGGAGATATGGTTCTCCGGACTCATAGTCCACCCACAACGGTAAAGAATAGAGCACTCAATTCAGTTGACTCTTCACGCAACATTAATTTCACGCTTTATTCCGTTGTCGTCTATGGTGACCGGACTATGGCTCCGGGCGGACCATACCTCTTTTTACACCGGTATCGGAAAAATTATACTTTTAGTGATGTTAACAAAATGAACATTCCTTTATCTAAGCCATCAAAGGTGTACAAACTCTTTATTCAAAAAATTCTATGCAGATTTATTTATCACAGGAATGCGCAATACATACATTGATGCGTTGCATCAAAACATAATGTTTATATAACATATCAATCTCGAAATAGTTGTAACGATTTGCCGTACCTGCCAGTGACAGGCAAATTCCGAAAGGCAGGATAGTTTTAACCAGTGATGATGTTACAAGAACCACACTGCATAATGTACCACCACAAAGTATTGTTCTTCTTGCGCCTATTTTGGATGCCAGGAAGGAGCTTGCTGGTGCTGAAAAGAACCAATGCTAGAAGTATTGTAACATTTTCAACAAAACAAAAAAGACTTCAGATGTAATGAAATTACGGATATGAAAGAAATACACTTCATATAATACGCAATGTATATTAGAAATAAAAAATGTATATTAGAATCAAACTGGAGCAGAGCTAGAACAATCATGGCAACCTAAACGTAGTATAATGATAGGCCTCATGACAGGGTCTAATTATTGATTGATTTCACTGGATCATAACAATGTTTGAGTGTGTTAATCCTTTTATAGATAAATAGATAAAGGCACTCAGGCATTGTTATGGTCGTGTGGAATTAACCATTTACCTGGACCCATGCTAGGTAATTTCCTGGGCCTCGCACATCAACAATTATAGGGGTACAGAATGGCCTGTTGTGACATGCAGCCAGCACAAATTTTGGGCAGTCCAGAAGATAACGGGTAACAGTTTCATTGAAAAACGGCCAAGAGGCGAGACATTATGGCTGGTATTCTGAAAGGGAGACTAACTTTAGACCCGGATTTAAACCAGGGTTAGTCCTACATGAGTGGACCTTTTTTCCTTCCAACATACTCTAGAAATGTGCTGTAATGTGTGACAAAATCCCTCATGGACGGGCCGTTCCAGCCCATCGATGAGAATTTTCTCACCCGTTACATTTAACTTTCAGAGTATTTTACAAGGAAAAAGGTCTAGTCATGCAGGACTAACCCTGGTTTAAACCCGGGACTAAAGTTAGACTCCCTTTCAGAATACCAGCCTATGTCTAGAAATCAAGAACAGGGTCCGGGCAGAATGTCTTCTTAGCTGTTAGCAATGGTTCAGCTTCACTGCCATAATACAATGAAACCACTGAAGCAAACCTGAGCTAGAAGTAGCCCAAAGTCCAGGTAAATCAATAATCAGATCCTGTCATGGGGCCAAATGATGAAGCATTGTAAAGTGATTTTCAACTATTTAGGGGCGGGTACAGAAACTATTCATAAGAGGGATCTGAAAGGTTATTCAGGCTTGCTTTGCTCAGAGATAGTCTTTCAAACTACACTTCGTAAGGAATTTCCAAAGGGCTGCATTGATCGCTTTGACCCAGTAAAAAGCCTCCACTAAAATAATTGTCGAATGCTGGGAAAGTATGTGATTTGTTAAAGCACCCTGAACTTCTCACCCATAATCAGTGGAAATTTTCAACATTTACTGTAATTGAAAAAAATAAGAATATAATTTCTTACCAAATACATATGCTAGTGCCTGGCAAGCAGCCATCCAAGATCCCAATGTCATATCATCCGTTTGCTGACTTTCTTTGACGGGGAACAAGAAGACCCCAAAGCTTTTAAATGTCCCCATTTCCAAAGCAGTAATGAGGAAGCAAGCAGAGAAAACCACGAAACACAATTTAGTACTCATGACGAATGTAAGCGCAGAAAGATTGGTGAATTATTGCTCTATCTCTTGAATAAAGTTGTTGACAGGTTGAAACATGACAGAAAGCTTACACTGGAACAAACACAAACGTTCAAGAAAGGTTTCGGTCAAGAAAAACAGAGGTTTCAATTAAAACACTTTGAGTTTCCGGTTTATGGATAAAAAAACTTAGTTTCCATAAAATAATGTTAAAAGCACATTTTTCTGCAGGCAGGTAAAATATAGCTTTATCGATCGAAAAATTAAAAAGTAACGCAATTTCGCAATTTAGGGAGTTTCTCAATTGAAAAGTAATGCTATATAAAGGTTTTATGAAATTTATCGAAAGAAAACAAGTTTCTCCTCTGTCGAACTAATTTGTGTCTTTGATTGCTGACCATTTATAATAATAATAATAATGTGTATTTTTAACGCGCGACATATCCACGTAAACCTGCTCAAGGCGCTGTGCGGCAGTCATGAAAGGCGCTCAGCACATCAGAGAAACCATAATACCAGAACAGATTTATGCCAAGAAGCTCGATTTTAGAAGCAGGAGGAAACCGGAGTACCCGGAGAAAACCTGCGGGAACGAGTATGGATCGAGAAACCAAATTCACATAAAGCCATCGAGAACGAGCCCCTGGCGGGGATCGAACCCGGGACCTTATTGGTGAAAGGCGAGGGAAGGGTGTTATACTAATTAAGCATCCTTTTGCGTGCTTGAGCCTTGCGCTTGCTTTGTTCTCTGCGGTTGAATCCACTGACTTCTACACATGGATGGATAGCGGGTCTGAGTCGCCGAGTGTCACAACAGGAAGTTGCTTTTCTACCTTGGTAATATGGCGGGGAAACAATGCATACACCTTGTCAAAGTTAAAGGAATTTTGTATAACAATAGAACATCTGTGTGGAATATGTGCACTAGCAGGTGTATACATTGTTTCCCGCCATATTACCAAGGTAGAAAAGCAACTTCCTCTTGTGACGCTCGGCGACCATTCAACCCCGGGGTGGGTACTCGACCCAAAATTGGGTACAGGTGTGCGTCCGCCAGGTAAAAAAATTGACCCATGTTTATAGTGACCAAATTGTACAAAATATGACCCATTTATATAGTTGGTTCCGAAATTTCGACCCATTTCTATATAGTTGGCTTTAAAATTTTGCACCATTTTCATAGTAATCTTAGCAAAATCGGCCCATTTTCAGTAACTTTTCCGAAAATCAACCATTTTCATTGTGACTTTATCGAAAATCAGAGAAATTGACCCATTTTCATAGTAAATTGTGACCAAAAATTGAAAAATGGATCCACTTATATAGTAGCAATGACCTAAAATTGACCCATCAATATAGTAGCATGGTGGGAAAAATGACCCATTGTTATAGTAAGGGGTGAAAATGTGACCCATATCGGCGGCACATATGTACCTACCCTTTTTCCACTGAGTAACCCCCCCCCCCCCCGGGCATTCAACTGTGCGGCAGCCCGCTATTCATGTATACACTTCTAGAGCTAGGTTATCTATTGTTGTAGGCGTGCCGTTATTCATTATAAGGTTAGTACAAGCAATTCCAATGACACCTATACTACAAAAATATATTTAATTAAAATACACGGTGCATGTCAGGAACAACATACGAAGCTTTATAAGGCTCATAAAAATAAGTATAACAATAATCAGAACTAATGGAAAAGAAACGGTCTAGTGCCAAACCTGGTAATCCATGAATCTACAATAAAACCCTATACTACCGAAAAACCACCTGACTGGGCGTGCTGTATGGCCACACTTTAAGGGCCCGGACCCCGTAGACTAAGAGTGAGTGATTTGATCGTGTAAAGCTTATATATAGATGGCAA
Source organism: Ophioderma brevispina (assembly GCA_023653785.1). Lineage (NCBI taxonomy): Eukaryota > Metazoa > Echinodermata > Ophiuroidea > Amphilepidida > Ophiodermatidae > Ophioderma > Ophioderma brevispina. The sequence continues at coordinate 38,967 of JAMKCH010064884.1, read as the reverse complement.
GAGGAATAAACTTTTATGGTGTCAAAAACCTTCAGGGTTATGATAACGTCAATATTGCGTACTCCAATATGTTATAAATATGCTGAATCTATGGTAATCGTTAAAGGCTCTCGCGCTGCCTGCACGGACCATACGGTCACGAGCAAATATCTAGAATAATGTACTGGGCGCGATCCTTATCCTTATCGTAGAGGTCAGTGGTTGAATCAAGTCGATGTTTTGGCACTCCCCTCGATCGATTCGTTTAACTCGCATCGATTGATTCGTTTATTCTTGATGCATAACTCCTCTGTTCACCAGGTGTGAAGGATGGCTTTGGGGTTGCCCATGCCAATTATTTTTTCCACCTTTCCCATGTAGAACAATAGATATGGGCCAATTTGCATACGATATAAATATGAAATTAGGTATGCATGTATTCACAGAAAACTAGCTGTAACATTATCAATTAAAAGTCTATCGCTTTCTTTCCTTTTTAATAATTAGTCAATGAATCTACCAAACTATAACTGCCAAAAAAATAACCATTTCTTTGATATAATTATGTAATACGTCGATATTTTCTGATTTTTACATTTTGTTGTGATTTTTGATGTCGCCATTGCTAATGAAGTTTTGTACTTACGATTAGGTATCATAATTTGTCATAATATGTTATATGTGTCACATTTTTTTAAAATGGCGTGAATTTGGAAGTGTTTTCGTTAAATTTCGGCAGACAAATTGCTTTAACCAGTTATTTTTATGTGTAACTGGTATTAGACGCTTTCTCATGATAAAAATTAACGATAGCAAGTTTTATTGCTTTTTCATTATATTGATATACCACAAGACAAATCCGATGTGCTCGACTCACCCGCCTACAACTTGAGAAATTGGGCTCAAATATTTTGAATTATTTTTATGCAATTTTATCTGGACTTGGCCGTTTGGTATGTTCCTGTAACTCAATTTGATGGATTATGGAAGAAAATGTTATACATTTTGTAAACTGAGAAAATCACGAAAGTTGGTTTCATATAGCATTATTTATGGTTTTAAGGTTTTTAGCACGACTTTATATCCAAAAACTGTACCATTTAATTTGTTCCCAATATTATAATTTTACATTTAATATCAACCATCGCTGAATTTAGCATGCTAGTTTAGACATATATCCACCAGAATACTCCTATTTTCAACAATTTAAAAGTCGGTAACAACGCAAAGTCAAACAGAACTTGACCAAATCTATTTTACACTTTTTTCCTAGCAGCCATTCAAGTCAGTTGTGTTACTGAAAAGAAAATTAAGCAGTTTTTGCGTAACCTGCTCTTTGACTGTAATGTTTGAAAAAAAATATGATTTTGGTTCAAATCATATTCTAAGTAAATATCTCTTTCATATGCAGATAATTATATTGATGAGGTTGATTCATTTTAAAAATATTTTGGTGTTGTATTCCACCAACAATTAAGTTGGAATGATCATTAAACTTTTATATCGAATGCAAAAATGTATAGGCATTATTCCCACCAAATCTCTGAATGTCACCTTTAATCTGTTAAAGGGATTAGCAGCGATAATGCGAGAGAATCGAAAAAAATGTGGAAATGCATTTTTTAACTTATAAAGTGTGTACAATTCCGTATAACTGCTTTAATGTAGAAACAAACCACCAAATAGTGAAAAAAATGAAGTATTTGAGGAAATTTGTCATACCGTCTCCCGCAAATAGACATACAGCGACGGCGTCTCAAAATCTACACTAAACAGCTGATTGTGGTTTACACCAGGACAGAATAAACAAAAATGAATGATGTTTGAGTTTGAGGTCAAACTGTATTGATCATGGTGCACAATATCACGCTGAAAATCGGTGATATTCACCGGGAAAGGCTTTTTTGATCTCAAGTCGGAATTTTGATACGCACGTATAGAAATTACAGAATCAGATAAAAAGTACTGCCGTGTCTTTAATACACGGATTTCAAGCCAACCACTTGCAGGTTATAGTCGCATATCCATGCCAGTAACGAAAATATAAAAATATGAATTTTGATGATTTTTTCGATGTTTTGGATTAGCAAATCGCTGCTGATCCCTTTAAATTATATCAGTATTTTTATTGATCAGAAGATACTTTAAATCTGAAGCCCGACATTTAAAGTTTTAATGGATATATTTTGTATATAGATCCGACGAAGGATATATTTTAAATACTTTTATTCATATTATTGTTTTTTTCTGTTATCGGATGTATATTCACATTTAAAAAATATTTTAGTTATTGCAGGAAAAATAAAATAATTGTATGGATATGGAATGCTGATCGGTTGTAGGTTTGAAGGCAAATTCGGAAAAAACCCAAATCTACGTGTACTGCAAACACATTAAGAATTTACATAAGAGCTCATAAGGAGGGGCTATAGATGATGGGATCTATGACGTCACTTGTTGACATTCAGGACGCCCTCTGTTGTTTTCGGCAGGCGAAATATTACAGTAGTTTCTGTGGACAGACCACATAAATTGGTTATAAATTACTTGCAGAATCTTTCCTGATCTAAATTGGTCCCAAAATGCAGCTGGTAGCATTAGCTTATTTGCGTGATAAGAAAAAAGTTAGTATTTAATTCAAACCAAAAGTTACAGCAAAAAAAACAGAATTTCCCCATGCAACAGTATAGGTGCTTTGCCTGCCAGTTCTCTCTTACACCAAAGGGGGCGCCATAAACATAAAAACAAAGTACATCTCGATATATATTCACATATAACGATTCAGATGTTTGTTGTAAAATAATAAGCTCTTATGGCACAAAAATATACTACAACTGCTTAACTTTAAGATTACAACGCCTTGTAAAAAGAAATACAATTATGAAGAAATACAACTAAGATAGTTTCTTTGTGTCTAAAGAGGTCGACTTTTTTGTAAGAAGTCCACTTTGGCGACATTCATCCCTATGGTAAAAGGTCTGCATCTTGGAAACAAAATCAAATTGAGAAGTTGGTTTATCGATTTTGCATCTGGCAAATAAAACGTGATTTCATCTGTGCTTTAATTATGTTTTTGTAATTCGTAATTTTTATACAGTCCTTTCAAAGAGTAAAATTGCATATGCGGTGTGGTAGCTTAATTACGGTTTCATTATAATTTTTCTTTTTATTACGTCGTTGTTCAAGAGTGCATGGCTGCAAAGACCTAATTTTAAAAAATCACCAATTTACTAAATTTACCAATTTTCAGAATTTGTATTTATGAAAAATCGGGAAAGACAATGAAAATAGAGCGGACTTAAAATCGTTGATACGTAATGCCCGTACCATGCTATGTGCTTGCCAAAATGAAGAAGAAGAACATGGAAAATTTGGCAAAAAGGACAAGTGCCAATTGCATCACAAATTAGTATTTGGATTAACTGATAAATATGTCAAGCGGTTACGTGGGGAATAACTTGATTTTGGACCAACTGGTAATTGGAACTCTTAACAATTACCATAACTGCCAGACCCCATACACAGAGTGGTAGTTGGACCACTGGAAAAAATGGAGCAAATAGCAAATGGACCAACTGACTTTTTGTCAAACATTATAATATTTTTTAAAAATATGCAGATAACAGCTTAGCAAAAGTTTACAAATACTTATATATGAGTGCATGTTACATGTATCCACACCTCCATTTATCATTTCGCGCGTCCTAAATAAATACCGTAATGAGCATCATTATCGTATGATCGATTTTATTTTAGTTTGACATTTTAAACGCATCTCAAATGGTACCTATTGACTGATAGAAATGATCTCTTACAGTAAATTTAAGCTGATTAAATGAGCTTTCCGTTGATATTACATTTGTGTTATAGAAAGGTGGAAAATTGCTGGCGCAATCAGGTCCATTTTTACACGCTCTGAAGTTTTGTGCTTGAGTTCTTTTATGTAAAAGTACAAATATATGAACAACCATTTCTTTCACGAAAATGTCCTATTACCATTTTGGCTCTAAATAAACACGTCAATGTTTTCAAAAATATTGTAGTTTGTGAAAAAAACACTGGCAACTTTGGCCATGTTTCTATTACATTTACAACTCTCACAATGTTATGGTCACTCCAATCTCAGAATAATCACTAAATGTAGAGTACATCGAAATGCTCAGCACGAGATGCTCAATAGTCCGTATAGCCAAATGAGGTGAAATTAAATTTGCCGTACAATAAAAAACACATCTATCTCTTTTGTTATTCTTTATGATTTTCCTTAGATGAGCTTATAACCGTCTACAATGTCAATCATGAAATTACATCAGTTTCTAAATATAACTAGTGTATATTCGGACATTTTTAAATCAGTTTTCCAGATGTCAAGGAGAAAGGTGGCGCACGTATGCACCCAAGATATTTGAGCCGTACTGCAGCCTAGTTAGTAGTATATGAGTTTTCATTACATTGTCTAGCCAACGTCCTTTTGTCACATTCGAGCTATTAATATACTGCAAAAAGTGCTAATACATATATTGCAGCACGTAAGCACTTATAGGACATCACAATACTACAGGGTCCTAGGCAAGGACTGTACAACATAGTTTAGGGTCCTGGGACACTTCATCGCAGTACCATAAGGTCCAATGACTGCACTGCACAGTTGTGGGTCCTGGGACACTACATCACATTACCCCAGGATCCTAGGACTTTGTGTCACAGCACAGAGTCCTTGGACGCCTCCTGAGAGGACCGTGAGTTTTGCGATAGTTGCAATGAATTTGAGAGTCTCCCAAAATACAGAGTCCGGGTTGCACTAAGTATAAGTTAACCTATTAGAACACACAGTTTCTACGCCAGTCTCCGAAACCTAGGGTCCTAGGGCTTTCTGATATGTGGGACTCTTAAGTTAAATCTCTCACACCGGCCTAAGAATAACTCATTGGAATGGTCTTATTTAAATAAGTTTTTCGTTGATACCGCATACATGTAATTAAGAAATGGTGGTAACAACCAGGGCTCAATTTTTGTACTCACTCTCTACGTGAACCTCCGAAGGACGGGATATTCTCATGGTTCACTTACCCAATAGTGCATGGGATTTGTTATTTAGTACTCGATTAAATCCTGGCAAATTACCTTTAAAGAGACATGAGGAGATTTCCAGAAAGAAGCGCCCCCAATTTTTGTCGAACCCCAGATTTTTGCAAATTTGGAATGCTTACCAATGTATTAGATCGCACCTCAAATGAATAAGCCGAATACGCCGTCTTTATGTATACGGACGCGGTGTGGAGCTCCTTTATTTCAGCTAACAATCCAATGATATAAAGTCCATTCAGAAAAGAGCTTGCAAAACTGTTATGGCTCGGATTTTTCATCTTATAATGATGGGCTATGCTTTTTTATAAGTGTTTGCCATCTCTCTGGAGAAGAGCACGGTCCTTAGTTTGTGAAGTACGTTTCACAATTAAACACGCAAGTTCTTTCATCCCGCCTTCCAGATTGGAGAGTCACCGTCGTGCACTGCGCAATCGCAGTAATCATTCGTTGTTTCTGGCTAAAATATTTTTTTTAATTCGTGCAGCTGCTTATATTAATTAAATTCATCGCGGTTTCTGAAAATCACAACATTTATTATAAAAGTGTGTTATCATTATTTTTTTTAAATTTATAACATGTTAATCCATCTAATGTTTAAATCGGAATTTTGTTGTACAGTATAATTATGCATTTTAAATGTGTAAATGTGTATTAGTTTGCATAACCCCTACTAAGAATAAGACTACAATATACGCTATAAAATAAATATTGAGCACATATCGAGTGATTTGAAAGGGATCACGTATTAACCCTCGTCTAACATGGGGTTGTTGCACCAGGTTTTTTTAAGGTAAAGTTGAGGTATGGGGTTGGGGTTGGTGAAGCCTCCTTAAAAGCATCTGGTTTGATCTTGAATTCTCGATTGTGTGTAACATTTTATGGGATACGGCCGTTGTCGGGGATTAGAGCGTTCTGTTAGAGAATTCTACCAGTAATCTCTCTATTTTGAGAGATGTAGATGAGGAAGATATGTTGGTCTACCTTTACGGATGTGCGAAACAAGGACAGTGATTGAATTGAGAGTCTGTCAAGCAGGTCGACACCTCATGAAAGAAACTTTTGTATGTCTGGACGCCAGAGCTGCTGACTTTCCACATCAACGCAATTAACGATCAACTTCCCTCCCCTGCCAATCTGAAGCTGTGGGGTAAGACCAATCTAGGACTCCTCTGGAATCCTTATGACTTGACGGACAGTATGGCATACATTTCAACATGATTGGAGCATTTTGACCCCTGTATAACAGCTTATAACCTTAAATTGGCCCCTATTGAAAAGGCGACACCACAATTTGAGACCACTAACTACCTAGCATTCATATTGAGGGTCCATACTAACTATCAAAGGTGTCAAAGCTTAGATGTAGTGGGCTTGAACCATGATGGTTGACCCAAGTCCGTACTCCTGCTCTATATCCAGTAAGAAGCAGAGGTTTCTGCAATACATTAGTCAACAAATGCCTGGTATCCTAAAGGGCATTTCTTAAGGAAAGAGGAAGGCTATAACCAATACAGCAGCATTATTGCATAGCGAGCTATGTCATCTGGCTCAGCAAAGGCATTCAGACAGATGGAGCTACAAGAACACACTAATCTAGACAAAGAGATACTGCATTAGGTGATTTTTTCCCGTACTAAGTCCCCTTCACATAGAGAGATATAAATGGAGTGCTTATCTTAAATCGGATAAATGTAGGGTCCGAAGGTGACAGCGCTGCTGTTTTACCAATGAACTATTCCTTACAAGTGTATGGCACTTGTAACATTAACTCATACTTCAAATTCAAAATGGAAGCGAAATCAAATAATTTTAAAATATTCCCTATAACAGCAAATACCTTTAAGTACTTAGGTTATGTTGTTAGACACAATAAATGTATTTCTGATACTTTTAAATTGTAACATGACGTCAATCAATATGGCAGCCAAAAACGTGAACATGTTCAAAAAATACTTGACACAAATTTATAAGTATTACAGCCTTCAAATCAAAATCAAAGTGTCAATGACTTTGTTTAATGCGCCAAAATCGAAATAAAACTAATATGGTGCAAAGTGTTTTTCACATAAATTGCACTCAATTTATAATTTGACCCATTTTAATTTATCGGGATTGCCTGGTATCACTTGGTTATGATCATAGGTACATTTCTAATTGTTTCATTGACACAATAATTTATACTTGAAGGTAATATTTAGAAATTTGTATAACCAGTCCAAGCGCAGGTCACACAAATACTGCTTATTTTCTTTTCAGCAACTCAACTGACTTCGAATGACCGCTATGAAAAAAGTGTAAAATAGATTTGGTCAACGTACATTTTTGTTGGATTTCGAGTTCTTCTTCTTGCGTATGAGGCAGCAGCTAAATATGTTGTAAACGGCAGAGCTAGCTCACTGTTGATTGGTTGGGGTTTGAGAAGTCTATGTCCACCGGTGGACGAAAGGTAGGGCACTCATTGAGAATGTGATCCGCAGTCTGTGATGGAGAACCACATTGGCAGGCTGGCGATGGCCGCAGCCCCCATCGGTGCATATTGCTATTGAAGCGACCGACTCCTGTGCAAATCCGGTTTAAGGTAACCCATTCCTTGCGTGGAAGATTGCTACCAGGTGGTAGTTCTGTCATAGGTGTAATAGTGAGTTCATCTGGTCTTGAAGTATCTAGCCAGGCAGTATTCTATATCTGCTAGATGTGAATGGAGAGCTGGAGAGTTTAGCAGCGTGTGGACAGAAAGGTCGACGAGAGCACAGTATATGTCTTGCGAGCTGGTGTGATTCTTTGACAGTGTTATGCAGCAGGTGCTTGTTGTCCAGCAGAGCCTTATTTACTAGTTTGTGCGTGTGGTGTTCTCTCCAAAGCACTGCAGGTGCATAGCCTGAAAGCACTGGTAGAAACTCAGATGGAGTAGGACGGAAGCAACCAGTACTGGTTCTCAAGGTCTCGTTTAGGGGGACGTACACTGTAAAAAAGTTTCCGTCAAATTACGGACATTTATGGCAGCAGTATTTCCACGTCATTTTAGGGTTAAATTTACAAAAGTCTGTCAATTAACGGAAATTTGACAGTAAGTTTACAGAAATTTGTTCTCATTTATGGAAAAAAAAAAAAATGGTGTATTTACAGGAATATTTCCGTAATTTGAAATTACGGAACCAAAAAAAAAATTCCGGAAATATTGCGTGCCAGAAATTTGAAATATTTCCGTAAATTAAACATTTTTATGTTTTTTATTTATTGTTTTTGTTAAAACCGATTTTCCGTTAAATTTCAAGTTACGGAAAATCTGTTCTTAATTTACGGAATTTTTAACAGTGTAGAGAAACCGTTTGTGGGTCTCCACGTTAGTAAACTGACAAGCAGTGAACTAATCTCTTCAACACCAAACACTGTTTCCATTAACATCATTTCTTAAGTATAATCCATATCATGACTAGATCTCAGCGCAGGCCTTTTCTAAGGTCTGCCTTGACTATAGCGTCATTGAATGTAGAGGGTTTTTCCAATGCAAAAAGTAACATCATTGCTGATTTGTAAAACAATCTCCAATGCGACGTCCTATGTCTGCAGGAAACCCACAGAGGAATCGATAACCACCGCCCAACCATACCAGGAATTGTCCTTGCCATCGAGAGACCACGTCGACAATATGGAAGTGCTATATATGTGAGAACAGGCACCGCAGTAGAAGCAACCTCAATGTCTGATGACAACAACATCGAAGTCCTCACCATTGAGCTTAGCTCTGTCATAGTTACATCAGGGACTGCCTTTTAAGGCGCTACAGAGCAATGCTCTCCTTAATCACTCTCCTTAAAGCAATATTAGCACATGAAGAGCGCCCCAATTTTTCAAAACAATTGAGATTTTTACACGGTTGCATTGGTAACTGGCTAGTAACTATAATGGTTAAGCTCTACAATGTCTATGTGTCGCAAACGAAGGAATTTTGTAACTAGAATAATATCGGGGATCCCGATGGAAACTGCTGGAAACGGCCTTCCAATATGAAATAGCCGGAAAATAGCGCCATGTACGTATCTACGCTCATCTATTAGTTCTTTTATTGGTTCAGGCAAGTCAAGTTAGAGGTCATAATTTTCTTGAGGTGGCACTATTTCATCATGGACGGACATAAACTTAGCATTTCCAGCTCTGCCGTTAAGTACAATCTAGGATCCCAATTCTAATTACAAAAATCGCTCATTTTATGATAAATACGCATTTTTGAGCATTCTCGCTCGCAGGTGTAGTTTTCTAGACAATTACCAACATAGCTGTGCAAAAATATCAAATTTTGAAAATTGGGGGCGCTCTTCAAAAAATGTGCTAATATTGCTTTAAATACTACAGGAGAGTGATTTGAAGCTCTCCTTAGAATCCGATCCATAGTCTGTCCGTTACCTGTATATTCTGACCATTTTTATGAATCTTATCTTAAAATGGTTTGGCAAGGATAATTTAGTCTCCATTACAAGGGCACCGACATGTCTTAGATTTTCAATAGTTTTTAGATCCTCTTGATTGCTTGACAATTTTGTTTTTGTTTTAGCTGCTCATCTATTGCTCCCCTTAAAAGTTCCAGGAGAGTTCTTTGTCACTCCCCTGCTCATTTTAAAAAGCAGTCCCTGGTTACATCCGTCTACAAACCTCCACTTCAAGCACCCTCAACCCATCCTTGGGAATTCCACCAAACCTCACTGGCGATTTCAAAAGCCATAGTACCCAATGGGGCTACAATGAAACTAACAAAGACGGACAAGCTGTCGAAGAATAGATAGACAGTCAACATCTACGTCTCCTTCACGACTCTAAGCTGCCGCCATTATTTCATAGCGCCCGTTGGAAGAGAGGTTACAACCCTGATCTAGCTATTGTTAGTGAAAACATCTCTAACCTGTGTAGCAAGATTGTTCTGGATCCTGTTCCACTAACTCAACATCGACCAATCGGTATCCAAGTCAATGCTGCAGTAAGACCAAACAAAGTGCCTTTTAAGCGTCGCTTTAAATAGAGGAAAACAGACTGGCAAGGACTCACTGATGACCTGGATCAGAACGTGAAGAGGATTGCTCCAAAACACCATAACTATTAGTCCATAGGGTTAAGACCCATCTGGATCAGAATCGTGCACTTTGTGATAGAAGCATAGCATTTGATACACGCTTAATATAGACCACAACCGATTATTTGAAAAAGGGACCCCAGGTGGATTACACTTGTGGCGGCCGTGGTGACCATTTTTCAAAATGGCTGCCATTCACACATTCAATGTCTCATATTTCGGTTACTAACACTAACTTTTTGTGTCTATACCCATGTTTAGAATGTCAAGGTATTCAAATATGACACATTTTTAAAATATATTTTGCCAGGTATTTTGTTTTCCAATATGGCCGCCAATTTGCACTAAAATTACATTTTTCTTTATACCTAGCTCAAAATGCTATTGACTAGATCTTTGTGTCTACACTTATGTTTTTAGGATCAAGAAATCAAAATATGACATACATTTTGAAATATCTTGTGTCAGTCCTTGTGTTTTTCAATATGGCAGCCATTTGGAGTCAAAATTGACCATTTACTTAAAGGGAATAGCCAGTCTATTAACTTTTGAGATGTTGTTAAGGCATTTCGCACTGTATATAGTTAACAGGATCCGTGTAATTGGTAAATTAAATGATAAAGACTACTCCTGGAAGCCGCCATTTTCAAATAAAGTGTGAACTACGGTGACATCAATTAGATTCTTGTCTTGCAACACCGATCTAAAATCAATCAAATAATAATGTATGTAGCTGAGTGTGTTGTACAATGATTGGAAAGTGAACCATGCAAAACATACAGGGCAGGGCAGGTTCATGATATAATGTTGATACATGATGATCTCACCTCGGTACAAACATTTTGAAAATGGCACCTCCTGAAGGTTGCTATTTTTAATTGATTTAAATGCAACATTGAATTTTGTCTAAACATAATATCGCGATACAAAATATACTGCTATTTTTGCATATACCTTAATTATACCTCAGTTAAATATCATGCCTGTTAGCACTCAAATTGGGCTCATAGAAAGATCAAGTTTCATTCAGATCCATCACACTTGCAGCGTTGTAGATTTGAAGACTATATCGTCTTACACTGTCCTTTGCGTCCATTGATACAGCTACAACTGATGATTGCACGATACGCTACTCGCTACACCAGTTGCTGGAAAAGTCGTCCATTTTAAGAGTCATCCATTACATCTTGTACTATGCATTGGACGTTTCGAAAGTCTGCTGGATTTGGCAGATCTCGTGCTTTGATAATCGTTTGACCCCATACATGATCTGCCACGCGTCATTATCAATTTCAAAACAGATGCTAGGCTAGTGCATCTTGTGTTAGTGGAATGCGCTCAACTTCTCTGCCTTTTTAGAGTGAATAAATCGGTGTATATTGCTGTTGAAGCGACCGACTCCAGGGCCTGTGCGAATCCGGTTTAAGGTGACCCATTCCTTGCGTGGAAGATTGCTACCAGGTAGTAGTTCTGTCATAGGTGTAATAGTGAGTTGGTCTGGTCTTGGAGTATCTAGCCAGGCAGTATTACATGTCTGAAAGATGTTGAATGGGGAGCTGGAGAGTTTAGCAGCGTGACGACAGAAAGGTCGACGGGAGCACAGTCTCTGTCTGCCGAGCTGGTGTGATTCGTTGACAGTGTTATGCAGCAGGTGCTTCTTGTCCAACAGAGCCTTATTCACTAGTTTGTGCATGTGGTGTTCTCTCCGAAGCACTGTAGGTGCAATGCCTGAAAGCACTGGTAGAAACTCAGATGGAGTGGGACGGAGGCAACCAGTAATGGTTCTCAAGGTCTCGTTGAGCACTGTGTCCAGCCTCTTTGTGTGAGAGCTGTTGCACCATGCTGGGTGGCATATTCAGCAGCGCTGTAGACCAGAGCCAAGGCGGTGGTGCGTAGAGTCGTTGGGCTGGCACCCCATGCGGATCCAGCAAGTCGGCACAAGAGGTTATTCCTCGAAGATACCTTGGCGTATACGGACTCGAGGTGCTGCCGGTGAGTAAGCTGCCGGTCAAGCTTCACTCCCAGATTGGTGTAGGATTGTATGGCAGAGGCGCTCCATTGAGGTTGATTATGAAGCTGGCGATGAGCCTCTTTGGTGTTGAGGTGGAAGGCAGTAGCGGTGGTCTTGGCTTCGCTCAGCTTCAGTCTCCAGGTCTTGCGATATGCTGCAAGTAGGGCCATATCTGCAGTAATTTCGCGTTGTTACCATCTTTTAAATGTTTGAAATATGAGTAATCAGATTATGTTTTAACTAGCATGCTAAAGTCGGTGATGGTTGATATTAAATGTAAAATTGTCACTTTTTAAACAAATCAAATGATACAGATTTTTATGCAAAGTCGGGCTAAAAACCTGCCGCAAATAATGCTATTGGAAACGGACAGCTCTGATTTTCTCAGTTTCAAAAGTTACAAAATTAAATTACACGAAACGGTCAAATCCACGAAAATAACACAAAAATATAATTCAAATGTTTAAGCCCAATTTATCTGTGCGATTGCTACGGTATCCATCATTATTGACATTGTTAAAGAGCTTTAAATGCAAGGCCATGGACCAAATCGTGCGTGTATTCCCTAGCTCTGTGAAATGGACACATCGGATTGACTCGTGGTATATGGAAATACAATAAAACTTGATCTCGTAAAAGGCCGAAGTAATACTATACTTGGTATAGTTTTACATCGGTTTGGTACCACGAGAAAGCGTTGGACATTTATTTTTGGCACATAGGAAGCCACATATCAATGTTCAGTCGGAAACGGTCAGGTCCACGGTTTGTTTGGCGACATCTTAAAGCTGAATAGAGTTTTAAAACAACCGTTATCACATAATTATTTAAGGAATATAAATTTTCTGATATGCTAGGCAAAGGAAAAAGTACAGTTTATTTCTTGACTCATTTAGCGCATCTAATATTTGTACCAGGTCCACTTAAAAATTGTTTAAATTTAAGCTGTCATTTCGAAAAACTTCGCAAAGATTCGTCACTGGCACTTAGCTTGGGAATTACGCGCTAAGAAATCATGACCTTGCAAGCAACAAAGCATGACCTGCTGTTTGCCTGTAATGCCGTTCACACTGGCCGAATCCCATAACACGTTATACACTTGTCTGGACACCTTAAACGTGTTTAATATATTCTCGTTTTCCATGAAATAACCCGTTCATTGGATAATATTAAACAGATTTGAACATTTCAGTTTCTGTCCTGCACACGCACAACGGGTCGCCAAGTGGTCCTGCCAGCTATGCTGGCGGCCCACAAAAAGGTCAAACACAAATCCCAACTTTGACCGGTGTGGCAGGAGATATAGTCCTCCGGTCTCACAGTCCGCCAACAATGGTGAACAATAGGACAATCGGTTCAGTTGACTCTTCATGCAACATAGTTTCACGCTTTATTCCGTTGTCGTCTATGGAGCCCGGACTATGGTTCCTGCCGGACCATATCTCCTTTTACACCTACCACAATCCCACTGAACAACTCCTAAAACCCTGAAACCTCTATGGTGCCTTATCGTAATGTTTTTAAATCCCCCGTTTGGCAGCCAGATTGGATTTGAAAATGGCCGCTATTTTCAATATATTTTCCCCCATATTTCCATTTGGTTGCGATATAGAAAGTTAAAATTTGTCCTTTTACCCATGTTTGTGATACTAAGGTTGTTATAGAAACCGTTATTTAAGTTGCAACCAATATCGTTAACCATCTTGAATTCAAAATAGCTGCCACATTGAATATACTTTTGGCCTGTATCTTGACTTCTGAATAACATACAGCGGTAAAAACCGTGGCAATACCCATGTTTCTGATACTAAGGTTTCTAAAGAAACCGTTTTTAAGTTGCGACTAATTTTGTTTGGTGGCCATCTTGAAATCAATATGGCCGACATGTTTAACCCTCGTCTTACCAAGCCTTTTTGCATGGTTTACCAGGGGGTTGTTACCACCCCCTTATGAATTTGTTAAAAAGCACCCGATGCTTCTGATTTTGATAACAGTGGATAGCAATGGCCCCTCCTTCTATTGATACCAAATAAGTAATAACCACAAGTTGACAAAATTGGTGTTTGCTACAGAAAATAGGCGAAATCCAATTTTGCGCGAAAAAAATGAATATCGGATTTTCATACGGTTTTCAGCTCTTGGCAATTTACTAGTTTATATAAACAAAGTTTTAGAGCCATACATTGCAGATTTTTTTTTAAATGTACCCTAAACTTTACCACCCGTCTACCTTCGATTATGAAGATATATCCTAACCATGGTGAAGGTGCAAAGTTCACATAATTTTTGCTTAAATGACTGGAAATGAGAAAGGGATAATCTGCAAGCTTTTAACGAGAGCTGTTGTCATTTTAGCGTATCGGAGAAAAGTTCAATAGGGGGTTTCAACCCAGACGAGGGTTAATATACTTCAGTCTATATCTTGAGTTGGAAATAACTTAAAGGTGCAACGAGAGATTTCACATATCAGGTGCCCCTAATAAATGAAAGTACTGATTTTTTGCCCTGATGTAAAGCTTTCCATCAAAAATAAACCCATCTGAAAGGAATAAGCTGAGAAATGTTTCTTAGGTACAAAAATTTCGAAATTTCTAATTTCGTATAGGAGCAAATACGAAATTCAGTCCATGTTTTATATTGAAATATAAGCAAATCGGAATCACCGTTTTCCTCTCTTTTAAGGCATTTCTGTAGCCAAATACAAGGTAAGAAATCTATTGAGTGTCTAGTCTATATGAAATTGCTATTATGACACAAATTTGGGTGCCTCAAAAATCTCTCGTTGCACCTTTAAGAGGGCTAAAATAATTGAATTTGACTGTTCCAATTTTGTTCGATCAGCTGTTTGCCTGCCATCTTGAATTTAAAATGGCCACCACACAAAATGTTGAGTAAAATGTCACAACCCTTTTGTTGAGTAAAATCTTAGTCAGAGGTTGAATATATTTTACCCAACATTTCAAGATGGCCAACAATGACTAAGGTTTACTCAACTTTGACTAAAATTTTACTCACCAGTAAGAGCTGGGTCCTTTTTACTCAACATTGAGTAAAATAATTTTTACAGTGTATTTACAATAAATTTCTCCCAATATCTTGGCTTCCAAGCTATATAGAAGGACAAAAAGATAGTAATACCAACGTATGTGATACTAATGTTTCAATGATGCTACTCTCTGGGTTCAAGCTTATTTGTTAGGCCCCATATTGAATTTCAAAATGGTCGTCACTATAATTCAATATTTAAACAAAGGTAAGGTTGTCAAAATTGCCACTTTAATTTGTATAGCCCATAAAGGTAAAGGGAACAGACCTGTGGTTGAAAGTCTGGTGGCTAGTGTACTTAGTCGGATAGAACCTTGGAGAGAAGCGTCAAGTGATACTAAAAATAATATTTAATCCTTATAACAAGCGACAAATCCACCAAAGTGCCCAGTATATCACCGTGGAGTGCCTATAGGCTGCTAAAACACAACGAGTAAATCCAGAACGACAAGGAGGGCTTTATGGAAAGGAGTCTTGATTTTAGATGCAGGAGGAAACCGAAGTTTTCAGAGAAACCTACGAGGGCGCGTATGGATTGGCAACCAAATTCACATACGATAAAATTGGCCAAATTGGTGAAAGGCGAGTCGATGAGCCACTTCACCAACCCGTCCACCCACTAACGCAATTTCATTTCTTAAATTTATAGACCAAGGTGTTTAGTGGAAGAATCCAACGGGTGTGCACCATCTTGGCACCCTTTGGCAATTGGGGTTACTGAGGTCACAAGTCACATAAGGGGATTAAATTTCTAAAAGCTTCAATAAAGTTATGAAATATTACAAATTCTTCCTCAAAAAAGGGTAAATGGTCACATATCCTGGATGCCTAATTAACCAGGTATAAGATAAATAGGTCAGAGGATAACAAATCTTTTGTGCAGGGGTGATATTTTAAAATGCTTCAATTTAAATAATGATAGCCTCATTATATTTTTGAAAAGAGATTTAAAAAAGGTGCAGTTTCCCGTATCTACAAACTACATTTAATACTAGGATGTAATATTGGTCAAGGCCACAATAGACATTGTGAATCTTTCCCTGGAGATGGCAAGCGCACGATAGGGTTGAAAAAAACCCCAGGGCGGCTGGGCCGGGGATTCGAACAGACGACCTTGTATTACATGCACGACGATCTAACCGACATGAGCATCAAGCTGGGTCGTATAGAAGAGCGATAAATATTATCTATAGGTGTTAGGTCGAAGGTGTCCTTCGCTTTCCTAGCGACGAGATTAGCATCCAGAACTGGATATTTAAACATATCGAATTATATTGTTTGGGAAATTTTAAACTACTAGGTCTCCAGGTAGACAAGGCAGTACTTATATATTAATCCTTTCCCTGGAGATGGCCAGCGCACGATAGTGTTGAAAAAACCCCATGTGCGCTTCGCCGGATTCGAACCGACGACCTTTTTTTTTCCCGTTTATACAGCCACGACGCTCTAACCGATGGCTATATCAAGCTGGGTCGATAGAAGAGCGATAAATCATATATAAGGTGTTAGGTTCGAAAGGTGTCCTTCGCTTCTAAGCGGAAGCATCAGAAAGTTATTCTAACATATACGATCTATTTGTTTTTGAATTTAAATACTTAGGTCTCCAGGTAGACAAAGATGATTATATTATTAATCTTCCCTGGAGATGCCAGCGCACGATCGTGGTGAAAGTAGTTTAAATTTCAAAAAACAAATATAATCGTATATGTAATAATAAAGTGATGATGCTATCGCTCGGAAAGAGAAGGACACCTTCGAACCTAACACCTATAGCACGATATTTATCGTTTCTACTCGACCAGCTTGATAGGTCAGTCGGTTAGAGCGTCGGCATGTAATCGAAGGTCGGCGGTTCGAATCCGGCCAAGAGCTACATGGCGGTTTTTCAACCACTATCGTGCGCTGGCCAATCTCCAGGAAGATTAATAATAGAATACATCTTGTCTACCGGGAGTAAACAATGTAAGTTTAAATTCAAAACAAATATAACGTATAGTAATATTACAGTTCTGATTGATATCCGTCGGAAAGCGAAAGGGCAACCTTTCGAAACTAACACATATAGATGATATTTATCGCTTTCTATCGACCCAGTTGATTAGCTCAGTCGGTTAGAGCGTCGTGCCATGTATACGAAGGTCGTTTCGGTTCGAATCCGGCCCAAGCGCACATGGGGTTTTTCAAACACGCTCGTGCGACGGGCCATCTTCCGGGAAAGATTAATAATATATAATACATCATTGTCTACCTGGAGAACTAACGGAGTTTAAATTTCAAAACCAAATATTAATCGTATATGTAATATAAGTTTGATGCTGATCCGCTAGGAAAGCGAAGGACATTTCGAACTAACAACTATAGTGATATTATCGATCTTCTATCGACCCAGCTTGATTAGCTAGGCGGTTAGAGCGTCGTGCATGTAATAATACGAGTCTAGGTTCCGACATAAACGGGACAAGCGCCACATGGGGTGTTGTCAACCACTATCGTGCGCTGGCCATTACCAGGGAAAGATGAATAATTATAATACATCCTTGTCTCCTGGAGAACTGAAGTAGTTTAAATTTCAATAGACATTGTGGTTGTTAAGATTCAGCCATTTTCATCCCTAAGACAACATCTTAGATCTAGCAAACTATACCTTTTCAGAATCCTTGAGTCAAGATAAATAAAATGCGACTACTTTCAGTTACGTAGAGGCATTTTGAAAATTTGATCCCTGTACAAAATATATTTTATCCTTTGACCTACACATCCTTTCATTAGACATTGTGTGGACACGTTCCCATTGACTTTTGTACTCCTTTGGACTTCAGGAAGATCTTGTGATATTCCGTAACTTTTTTTCTGAACTTGAAAGATTTAATTCGCTAATGTGACCTGTGACCTCAATAACTCAAATTGCCCAAGGGTGTCAAGGTGGCACCCAGTGGATTCTCAAACTAGGCACCATGGTCTTTCACTTTCAGCAATAAAATTGCATTATAGTACGCAACCTCAACAAAGGTCCATTTCAGGACCATCCTATCTTCTTAGATTTCATTTTTCTGCTATTAAGATGGTATTACACCTCTACTAAGTCATTGCTCTTGAGGTCCACAACATTCTTCCATGTAAATAAACATACTGCCTCTTATTAATCTGTAATCATTTCTTTGCTAATACTCTCTTTGAGTCAGCTTCTATTAATTTTTTTCTGCGCACTAATTTTGGGATAATCCTTTTCTGTAGTTTTACTTTTTCTCTTCTTTGTTACATATCGTTGTTTTATTCAATACAGTTGTCTGCTTTTCGTATTTTCTTTGGTAATTTCTAATTGTACCAATTATTTTTCACACACATTCCCCCACAAATCTCTGCGAACTCATTCGATGAATGCTAAATTCTAAGTTATGCCGATTTTTATCCTAACAGTTAGTCGGGAGGCAGCCTTATTGAAGACCACAGTATGAGTAGGGGTGGGCAAGTTTGAACTTTTTTACAAATCATTTTTTTAAAACGAGCAGATTCTATGGCCATTTTGGCTCCTGAAAATAAACTAGGCGAGCTTTTTCGCTCATGATAAATTTTTGGGTTGGTTCCGTGAAGTTTAAGTTTTGTACATGAAATCAATAGGGTTTTTCTGCTACTTTTGGAAAAACAAAAAACAAACATGATCTTCATCCTGGATTTTGCTAGAAACTCACCAATAGGTGCTTTATAGGTTTAGGCAAATAATTGTAAAAGAAAAAAATAGCAAAGTTATTTTCAATGGCAGAAAACATATTTTTTTCCAAAACTCTCTTCAATTGATGCAAGGCAATACACAGAACAACCAAAACAAGACCACATGTTTGTGAGTGAATGAATATTGAAGGCAGTCTATTGTTGTAATGTCAAGCCTTTGCAACAATATTGAAGGACGGTCTATTGTTGTAATGTCAAGCCTTTACAACCAGTTACATAAGTTCAAATACCTGTGAATGAGTGTTCTCATACCTGCAGAACTCAGTGTGTATAAAGAGGTGTATTCCTGTTTCTATAAATAATTTATACCACTACATGAAAGTGTAGCTGTGCTAATGAGTGACTATACACCTGCACGGTAAAGAATGTTTTTCTTGATTCCAGACAATCATGACCTTGGTCATTTTGGAAACCTATGGTATTACAAAGGGAGACAATATACCTAGCATATGTGCATGTTACATAGTTGTCATTAGTTCGTATGTGGCAAATATTGGCAAATAACTGATTTAACCTCAAAATCCCATTGACTGTATGTACAAAACTTAAAATCCATTGAACCAACCCAAAAATTTATCTTCTGGAAAAAAGGCTTGCTAGATTTCTTTTCAGGAGCCAAAATTGCCATAGAATCCACCCGGTTTTTTTTAAAGTTGTCAACTTGCCCACCCCTATTGTCAACCTTGAAAATGCATGATATTTAAAACAAGTTCAGATGGCAAACTTCATGTATCAGTGCCATCATGCACTTCTCCGTTGAGGTTTATCAACAAACTGCTGTGATGAGGTTCAAATAAATTTGATTGATTGCGGACCGTTTTGGTACCTAACCGTTTCGGTATCTAACCGTTTTGGTGTTGTATCATTATATTCCACAGAGCAAAGAACGATTTACGTACCATAGAGCGAATATAATCACCGCCATCTTTAAAAACAAACCTGTACGTAAAATATAAATGCCATAAATTCTCTTTGGAGCTCCCAAATATCACCCAGGTTCTAGTTTCAACAAATTGCCATTTTAAGTTCATTTAGCAAAATATGCCTCCTTGTGGCGGCCATCTTGGACGCATAGATGTTTAATCCCCCTTCAGGCAGTTAAAAACTTGGTTTTGTGTAGTCGTGGATAAAATTGCTATCTGTAATGAAATTATAATGGCGGTTTTACTTAAAACAATGGCGGCCATTTTGAAATGGGCAGGACACGCTAACGTGCAGCCTTTTGGGGCGGAAACATACCTAATCCTAGTCAGGGGGACATCCCCTTTAAGGTGATATATGGGAAAGTTAATCACTAATTGGGTGCAACGAACGGAAAATCTAATGATGGCAGCTTATGGACTAGATGGGCTTTTTCGTTGAACTCAAAGGCACCTGCCGTTTGTTCGTTCGTTTGTGTAAAGTCCAAAATCACAGTAAAAGGTCCGTCTTTAACCAGCTGATAGTTTCATCGTCTAGGTTGATCAGGCCTGGGATTCCCCTTGGGGACCTCACAGTCATCTACATAATTATGATGTGGCTAATGGTTTGTGGATGGCTCTCCACAATCGCAGGTTGATAAAAGTTCCACACCGATCTTGTAATGGAAGTGCTTTGTACGGCTAATGCCAGTTCTGAGTCTGTTGAGGTTGACTAAAGAACCATGCTCTCCTATCAACTTTACAGCCTTTGGGCGTACTAGATGGGCTGTCCACAAACTGCTCTAGGTTCAAAGTCGAGAATGACCATTGTTCAGACCATCTGTCATTGATCCAGGATGATCGATAGGGATACTGCGACTGTAGTTTCATGGATTGGGTAGCAAATTGATTCCGTGCAATTCTCTGATCCTCAAAAGGTGTTGATGAGCTTTGATGGGGGGATTAGGCTACCAGATTCATCACACTTCTTGGCGAGCTTGATCGTCTGGAAGTTCCTCCTAAGGTTTGCAGGAGCTATGGCAGACAGAATTGGAAGATATTCTACAGGCGTCGCCAAAAGTACACTGTATGTAACTCCATGCCGGTGCAGCGTATTCAGCAGTTGAGTATGCCAAAGCAATAGTAAGTTGAGGAGATTGACACGAGACTGCGTCTTGGTAGCGACTGCCTTGGTGTGCATGTGTTGATTGAGAATAAGGCGCCGCGCCAAGGTACTTCGGTGTTGGGCCGTGTGACAGTTTATCTCCATCTAGAGTGGTATTAAGTTCTCTTTTTGCTCATCGATTTGCAAGGTGAAAAACAGACCTGACGATCTTGGGTTTGCTGAGTTGCAAGTGCCATCGGTGAAAGAATTGGCTTATAGTGATTAGGTCTTTCTGTAACACTGTTTCTAAGGCTTCAAAGGAATCAGCAGCTATTCCAAGTGCCGTATCCATCTGCCTAGGAATATACAACGTACAATCTACATCATTGATGTTAGATGAAGCCGGGTTTTGCAGCTTGGATGGCAGTTGACTGGTGAGTTGTTTGAACTTGGGCCAGTTGGCTTTTAAGAAATCCCATCTATTTGTGTAGAGGCTGGAGAGCGTGACCTTGATGTCACTGCTGACCAAGATAGGGCAATGTCCTGATTTAGGGAATCTGGGGAGGACCATTCTGGAGCAGCGGGATTGGGTGTTGCTGGTGACTGTTAACAGGTCGGGCAGGTTCCATGGCTGCTTGAGTAGAAAGTAGGTGGATCCTTACTATCAAACAGCAGTTGGAAGTCTTGGACTTCAATCCGTTCAAGAACCACTTTGCCATTCTTGTCAATCTTGGAGTATCCCCACGCTGCATTCTACTGTTGAAACCTCCGGAGCGGAAGAAGCTCTGCTGAACTGTTGTAAGGGAGCTGAATCTGCCTCAGCTGGTGATGGCTTATAGATGTTGATGAAGTGAGTTCCCATTGCTTCAAATGTTTTCCACTGGATCGGCAAATTCGCTAAAGAGTGCAGGGCTGAACGTAGGAAGCAATTCCATGCTTAATGTGCGGAACGAAGCAAATAAGATCAAAACATTCGATTTGCAGCCTCAGATTCACAGTGAGTTACTTGGAGGAGGATGATATTCACTCTGTTCTCACTGGAGAGCTGTAAGATGGAGGCCACGCTTAGCATGGGTGAGACCCTCAACGTTCAGCTGCAGGATACAGACTTCCTGCAGTCATAAGGAAAGTTCCTCTGTTGGTAACTCAGCTGCCTAAAATTGAGGGTGGGTCTTCAAGATGTTAACTGGGATGTGGTGTTAAAAGCACAAGATTTGGCCCTAAGACAACCAAATCTCACAAAACCCCACAGCACTGATTGAGAAAAGGATGTAGCGATGTCCAGTTATCAAACCAAGACTCATATGGGCACGAAATCGCTGGCCGGGCCAGCGATACCATCGTAGCGTGGTATCCAGGTCATGGGATTGGGGCACGATGGGCCCTGGGTTCGAGTCCCACCCGAATTTGCGACTTTTCTTCTTCCCCTCTTCCCTCAATCCTTCAGTCCCTCCCGAAACAGATGTGGCGTTAGGGTTAATTAATGTTGAATCAGTTAACAACAGGTGATGTGGTAGAGCCGCCGCGTGAAGGCTTCAACACGATTAGACACCAAAACGGCTTGTAACGCGGACATTACATTCGCCACACGAACTAACTCAATCGCAATCTGCTATGCCTTAATTCGGAAGGAAAATATGTTTAGTAATACTAATAGCTGCTTTTAGCAGAAAACAATGCTAGGGCATAGTTCCATTTTCCGTTTGTTTAGCGGGATTTTGATATCATCATTCGCAAACATAGATGTGCGATTAGCAGAGATTAAAGATAAACAGGTGCACACTGAATAAAGGTCAACCGAGTCATTGACAAAAACTAATCAATCACTAATCGCTTGAGATATAACGATTCATCTAAGATAGTTTAAACTGAAATTGAAAACAAAGGCGAGCGATAACGTAAATGATGCTATACTTTAAATGGATTAATTTATTTTACAAGCAGGTATGTTATGTTTTTATTCCAAACACAGTCACCTGTCTAAACTTACATCCTTGGCTGTTTCTTCTGTAAAAATAACTATAATCAACGTGTATAAAAGACAAACGTTATATTCACAGTACCTAAAATGTTTAATCACGCGCGCCGTCAAGACGGCACATAAGTACTGGCACGATTTAGCTGTGATAACATTTAAGTTTTGCTCCGATTAATTTGGTGAGTAAATAGACAATTTCTGATTAACTTTGGAAATTGAACCCTCTGATAGTAAATGCATTACTTGTGGAATCCTTCAGTACTGTTCCGCAATTTTTTTCCATATTCTGTATTTCAGCCAAGGAATCTGACCGGGCCGCAGTTTCTAAGACATCTTTAGCATTGTTGTGATATTTGAATCTTAGCAATCGTATAAGGTAGAGCGGATCAGATATGTAATGAAGATAGGCTAACAATCTTTCCCCCATGGCGTTGACATCACTGAAACACCAGTATACTGTAGGAAAGAAGGTGGGCTCCGGGACATTGGCACGGTGCACACAGCCACCCGAGAATGTGTTTTGAAAGAAATAGACATCAGTAACATTCCTGAAGAAGAAAAGTCAACAACAAAGGAAAAATGGGAGAAACAAACAGTAGAATTCTTGAGAATCCGAGGACACAACAATATAGTGGCATATATGAATTCATTTGCCTTAGACGATTCTGATAAGTTATGGATTGAAATGGAACATTGCCCTGGAGGAACTTTTAACGACTTTATGTTACAGAAGAATCCAAGAAATGAAATTAAGCATCGACTGATGACAGGGATTTCCTCGGGTCTGGCTTTCTTACATGAGCATGGTATTTTTCATTATGATTTGAAGCCAGAGAACATAATGATTGAAATGGATAAATATGACCGACCTCATGCCAAAGTAGCCGACTTCGGATTGGCCAAAGTGATAGCATCATGCATATTCAATGGACGTTTGAATCGCTACTACGCAGCGTTGGGTGCACGTGGTAGGTCAGAGTTCTTCATGGCTCCAGAGGTCTATCACGGCGAATATACTGAAAAGGCCGACATTTTTGCATTGGGTGTTATTTTTCGCGCTATTCTACCCAGAAACAAATCCAGACTAATTGATGGGAAACCGTATCTTATCGACGACATTCTGTCAATGTCATTGGGAAAGTTCATGAAAGAAAAGGGAAGCGGTGTTAAATACAAAGACTCAATAACAAGCAAGCTTGGTGATAATATTCGAAAACTCTTGGATTCAATGATCGAAATGAAGTTCCAACTGAGGCCCGCTGCTTCTGAGGTCAATCTTCGTCTCAGTGCTATCTCATCCAAAGAACTTTATCTCCTAGAATCAACGTCTCCTCAGGCCTAGCTGATCACCCTTGGGAGCAGAAATAACTAATTTTATTGTTGTTTGAGTCATTGACTTTGGAAAGGTACATTACAATGATGTGCGTTAGAGTGTCCAGCTCCTCCAAAAGGCGTCTTGGCCTTCGACCAACTCTACAGAGGTCAAAATGTTCTCCTTGAAAACTGCTATCCTTGTTTAGATTAAGAATATATTTATGGAGTTTGTTATACCTTTTGATAACATTTCCACACTACCTACCTTACAATGTAATAAAAGTATGTAAATGTACCAGGAAATGCCCCCCAAAAGGCTTCAGATTCCCCCGCACGCACAGATAAGTTGCACTACCTGCGACACTGTGTGCTGTATGACTATAATATTTTACTTAAAGTAGAAACAGTAAACTTTGAAATGACACCTTAATGCCATTTCTCCAGTCATGCGTCATTGCACACCATTGGTTTTAAAATGGCATATCAAAAGTTCATGTAGGCGATTTCTGACAGCAATACGTCTGCGGGCAGGTACACTATCCTGTGCCCACCACAAATGTTGGAAGACCACATTTTGTTGCCGTAGGAAATTATGCAGTTCAGGTTCAGGCACAGTAAAGGGTTCCCAGCTGGTGCATACACAATGACGTTTTGGTTCTTAATGTCACCATTCGTAAAAAAAATGCTTCGCCGCCAATATTGAAATGTTGCAGAAATATCACGTCTCTCTGACATCGATCCAATAACCACTCGGTAATTGGCCTTCTTTTGAAGTCATCGTGCTGCAGTTGAAGGCGAATGCGCATTCTGTATGGATGGAAGTTTAAGTCAGTGTTTGTTATCTTATTGAAGGATTAACGGGAGAGTCCATTTCTTCTTCCAGTGGTTTCCCTTGGATGTTCTTGTAATCGACGTAAAACTGCATTAATGTTGTTGCCAGTTCTCACCTTGTTCTGATTAAGGCTTGTGCCATGGTCTCGATATTTCTGTACATTTGCACAGACGGTCTGCCTAGATGACGGATCTCTGCCGAGAAAGGCTTCCCTAAAAGCACATTGAGTAGCTTGTAGGCTCTTTGTTTCGGGAAATTTGTCACAAAAGAACACGCTTTGCTGAGTTATGAGCTGCACCAAGTTGCGACTCTAAATGTTTGAAAGTGTTGAATGCATATCATTGAATTGACCTAATCCTCAAGTAAATTCTTAATTACATAACCTAACCATGATAAAAGTTAATCTGGGCATCTTTCCACCTGTTTGCCAGTTAGACAACAAAATAAGCATTCCATACCACACAAACAGCTTTAAGGTCACAAGTGAGATGGACATGTCATTTTCAAAGCAATGGCGTTCAAGGAGGCAGACTGGGAAAAATGCAACAGGTGTCATTTGAAAGCTTATCTATTCTATAGTAAAATAATAATTATAGCCAAATTAACCCTTCGTTCAAGGATTAAGCTTTTTTGGCACTATAATAATATTAATCACAGGTGGGACATTCACAATGACATGTGAACTCAGTCACTGGACAAAAGATCTGTATCTGGGTCCGATCGATCCCATAATGGCGATTTGGGGAATGAAAATTGTTGTTGTATCATTTAAAAACCATTATTTGTCATTCGTTCGTTTGCTTCTTCAGTAATCTGGCCAACACTCCCATTGATGGGAGCAAATGATCACCCGGGGGGTGTTATATTAAATAGTTTAGTCTGCTGTGTGTCATTGATTGTTAGATTGTAGTGGTTCCAATATAGTTGTATATGCAGGCAGTGGTTCAGTCTTTTGATTGTTTGACAGTGTTTATAGATAATGTGGAAAAGGGATTGAAGTACTCTGCCGTGACGCACCGTGAGTTTGGTGAAGTAGGTTTCCGACAGGTGACCGGTAATGCCATTATGGAAGACTAGGTGGTCCCCGGGTTTTACGATTCACCTGGGTTTATTTTGCGATACCTGGCTTGAAGACCCAGCATCAAAAACATCTACCCAACCAAGTTTCTGTCCATTCACCATCGTTACCCCACATTGACCTACTTTGGCCTTGAATGAGCCCCGATGGCCTTTGATCCACTAACCAATACAAACGGTCTTCGTTCGGGCACCCACCCACCTAGTTCCGGGAAAAGATGCGACCCTCGGTCTCCGACCAGGTCCGCCGCCGAGAGCAATTGCGGGACCGGGGGAAACCTTGGAGTTACGGGTCCCTTGTTACCAACTTCTTTTTCCAGAACCAATACCGGGGGAGGGGAGAATTAGAATTTGAAGTTACAGGGCTCTGAAGCGGCCATGCGCCGCGTCAGCGGCGCGAGTGGTGGGGGCTGTATAATGTAGTTGATGCAACTTAATGGGTTGTGTTTTTGTTGCAATTATTCACTAAGGCCAAGTTAAAAAAAATATACTATTCTCGTCCTCGCGCGCAGGTCGTTTTGGCTTTGCCGCATCAAAAAAAGTTTTTTGTCTTTTTTTATTAATTTCTGTTTTTCTCGAAAACATCATCGAAAATCGGAGTAATATTTTCACATTTTAGTCGCTACATTTGTTCTCTTATGCAGTCTATTTATGCGTATGTCAGCACAGGTAGAGTCTTTGAGGCCCGCGATAAAAAGTCTTGAATATTGAAATCTCCTTGTGGAACGTACTCTCTTCACAGTCGGTTATGATAATTTAGCAGTCTATGTATGCGTACGTCGGCACAGGTAGAGTCTATGACGCATGTGATAAAAGTCTATGAATATTGAAATCTCCTTGTGGAACGTACTCTCTTTTTCCCGTCGATATTTTATTAATTTAGCCCCGGTGTGTCGCCACTAAAAACGTTGCATCAAATTAAAAATAACGACTGGAAAATAAAGAATATAAATTGTACTTCCGGTTTCATGAGGCTCGCCATTTTAATACAGTTGTCTTTCAGAAAGAAACGGGAAAAATACAAGGAAATCGCGTCAATACACGCATCTGCAGTGAAATAGGCTCTTATCTTCTTCCGTATTAGTACCAAAATTATCGTTGTGAGCTAAAACCAACAGATGTGTTTAGATTCGCAAGATACAGCCGAGGCTCCCTTCTTACGACGGGTGGTGGGTACTAAGAGAGTAGAAGGAGGGTTTTCGTGTTGGGTGCATACGACGTGCCGAAATGCACTTTCATTCAGATTTCTGAAAACCATACTATTGGACCGTACAGTACCGGAAGTACCGGATGCAGATCAGACTTTGATGGACCTTTTCAATGACTTGCGAGCGGAGATTTTGACAGCAAATCTCCAATTGATGACAAGTACCAATAAATAGTACAGTGCAGCTCGGAGATGTCAGCACCTCTTTGTTTTGGACGCCAAGCAGTTTAATATCACAAAAACATTTGTGTACTTGCCACTCTGAAACCGCCAGAGGTAGTAAAAGATATTCCAAAGATCCACAATAATATTTTTAAATTCAGAAAACAAATTGTTTCTTGCTTTAGCTGTTTATAGCCTGAAGAAAGGAGAAAACATTAAAACAGGGACTTTACAGTATGCAAAATGTCTTCTTAACTTCTATATTTGTGTTTAATTAATATATTAAGGGCACATTGTTCAAGGTAAAAGTTATAAGAGACTGCCTTTTGGAAGCAAAACATACCTGTGGTGTATGAAGAAAAGTAAGTCAATTTTGGGAGCTTTGTTGCCTTTGGAAAGGCCAGGACGCCATCTTTGGATCGGCAATTTCAACAAAAAAAAAAACTGCCCCTCTCCTCCTTTTCAAAAATTAACGAGAAAAAGTTTTTTTTTATTGGCATCCTATGAATGTTTATGAAAGACGGCCCGGGGGGGGTGCTATAGGGGGGCATCCCCCTCCCGCGCGAAGCGCGGAACCCTTGCAATGTCAATTTCCAGAAAAACACATCTTCTATCGAAAAATTGATAGAAAACAAAATAGAAATTTGTAAGTGTTTCACTTTTTAATGATAGAGAGGTATGATAAACGATTTTTAAAAAGTAAAAACACTTTAAAAAAAGAAAAATTGTTTCAAAATTAATAACTATAAAGTGTTCATGAATTGAAAAGGCCTGGGGATGGGTGCAGGCACGAAGCGGGGGAACCCTGCAATGTTTACTTTCCAAAACACTTTATTTTTAATTCTTTTATTTATTTACTTCCTTATTTCTTACTGTTTTTTTTTTTTTTGTAAGTCCAACCAAGAGAGGCCCTACATAAATTTCTTAAAAAAAGAAAAACCTGAAAAAAATATGGAAATTCGGGGTTCGAAGTTATTTTCTAAAGTAAGAGTTATCTAAAATGTCACAGGAGGGGGACCTGTTTCCGCCAATGCTCTCTCTAACTCCATCTCTTCCTTCACTTTCCTCCCCTATGATTGGTCACAACCGCAAGGGATGAACTTTTAATTTTTTACGGGCCCCTAGGACCCAGGGCCCGGGTCAATTACCCCCTTTGGACCCCCCTCTCGGCGGTACTGGTCTCCGAGGAAAATAGACATGGTCAGACAGACAGACACACTGACAGACCACCGGTATTATTCATATAGTGATGTGAGACACCTATCCTAGATTCAGTTGATAG
Source organism: Ophioderma brevispina (assembly GCA_023653785.1). Classification (NCBI taxonomy): domain Eukaryota; kingdom Metazoa; phylum Echinodermata; class Ophiuroidea; order Amphilepidida; family Ophiodermatidae; genus Ophioderma; species Ophioderma brevispina. The sequence goes on along the minus strand of JAMKCH010064884.1, from coordinate 10,194 downwards.
TGGAATAGCCTCTACTTTTTGTAAGTGAGGTATGAATTGAGTGAGGGAGATTTAGTATCTAAAAACTTTAATCCGGATTTGTGGCATGAGTGCGCTATAACCATGATAGACACACCACGAGCGGTTGGATCCCATTCACAGTCTCATCAATAGTGCAAAAGCATAAAACCTCGAACACTGTTAGAATGTTCAAAGAAAGCGCCAAACTAAATCCAGGAAAATAGTTTCAAGTGTGGAAGCAGGTGAAAGCCTGATTTTAGAATAGTGAAGAGATAAAAGTTCTGCATTGGAACACACAGGTGACTGAAGGCTTCCTCAATTTATGATATGTTGTTGGTAGGCACTGTTTAAAACAAATTCTGGGGTAGACACACTGAATCACATAGTATAAAAATCACAAAATATTGGTCAAACACAATTTGTATTGTAATATTGCTGATCAATTAATTTCAATTACAAAGCAATCACCAGCTTAGTGCTTGGTAATTATCAGTAGCACTGTATCGAAAGTGAAGAGGACTCAGTTTATCTCCATCATGCCTCCTAAAGGCTACAGCTCAGATGAGCGAGCACTGGTCGTAAATATGAAGGCGTTTGATGAAAAGGAGAAAAGTGAAGAGAAGAATTGCATGTAAAATGTTACGGTCCACGTGTGGAACGTGCATAATAAAATTACAAGCATTACTTTGTCACTATGTACAAACTTCTGAAAGATAAAAAGAAGAACATTGTCAAAATATACATATATTACACCAGGTACGTAAAATGAAATGACGACCTACCCATTTGTCTGCACCATACTACACACTGACCACTTTCCCCTAGTGTCACCAGTATTTGCGCACACTGTGGCTGTATCTCTTTACCACCCACATCATTCTGCTTGTTAAGGACACTGCAGCATCAGATTGGGACTGGTAACGAACAGGTAAGCGTAACTTTATTTGGATTTGGCCAGTTTCTTTTTCAATCCGATCTCTTGTATTGCGGAAGATTTTCTGGACGCTACACCCACGCAGCCGCGCGCCAAGTGGGCTTGTAAGCGCTATTAACTAAACCAAGGGGATCCGTCTGCTCATGCAGTCCACGGTAAGGTGGTTATTACCGGCTGACTATGTCCTTCAGTTGGAGAATTATGGACCCATCTTTTTCAATTCATGCGGGGAGACAATTGGAATATTAATTATTAAAGAAACAATATAAGATGTTGAATCTTACAAAGGCATTTTATTATGCGAATAACAGCCAATTTTGGAAAAAGGAAAAAATAAAGAGTGATGCCGTCACGGCTTGAGTGTTTTAGTATTTTGCTTCGGGGGACCCCATTCAGGTAAAAAGAAGTACGTATACCTACATTGGAAAAAAAAACAAACCGAAATTCATCGTACGCGGTTTTTGATTTGATTCAGTAGGGAAGGTAAATTGTACTGTTTAGGAACATAATTACAAGTTTGTCTTTTGGAAAAAAAAATAATAGCTCCTTTGGGCAGAAGGGTCATGTACAGACCTTGATTTAAACATAGTCGGATTTATATAATCTGTTCGCCCCCGAAGAGCAATTGATACCTGATACCTGGAAACGGGACCTGGTACCTGACACGTGACACCAAACTATTCATCTAGTTACCGTTTATAACGACAATAAGGGCAAAGAAAAAACACAAGCATTCTGTATCTCTGTGTCACAGCGTAAGCGATCAAGATGTGAGACTATAATATGTGGTTTCGGTAAGGAGGGTAGGACACGATAGAATCATTTGGGGAAGTGGGGATTTTCCAAACGGTAATTGTGAAACTGCTACAGTGCATTTACGATGGCAGTCTCGACCACGAGACATTAAAAAATCATCTCTTAAACTGTTCAAAAGATCTTAGTAAATATCATGATAACAGTTTAAGAAAACAAATGAAGTTCAAATCAATCATGGCTTCTTTAAAGGGCGTTTTCCAATTATTATGTTTATGTGTTCTCTACTTGATATGAGATGCTGCACCGCACATACACCCCATCAAGTACCGTGGGAAACAAACTTGCGGGCTTTTTAGATGGGAGACGCAATAATGCATTTAGCAAAGCCCTTTTGCATATCTGCGCTAATATGATGGTGAACCACTAAAACGGCGGTTTTTGGTTATTCTTGGGAATGAAATGGATTTGAGCGCCAAATTGTGAGGTCGACAATGGAGGAAAAATACGGCTTTCATCTAATATCAAAACCGACCTACTTCGGGGTAAATCAGGGGGGTCCTAACGACGATCGGAACACGGCACTTAAAATTACGGGCGTAAACTCAAAACTCCAGAAAATTCCACTGCAAAAGTATATCTCTATCAACATAATACCTTGAACTACCGCGCTCATGGCTACAGAGCTATTGCGCCGCGTAGCCATGGAGCCACCGATACACATATAATATCAAACAGCCCATATTCTAATTATTATACACCCAAAACCATTTGCACTCTGGATACCGGTTTGTTAATCGTAAATACTGTTCTTTGCAAACAATAACCTAATGCATAAAATTACAGGCGTTAACCGCAGAAATCTGCGTCCCACAGCCTGATGCAAACCATTATGGAACCGACCCTCAGTTCGGAACAAAACCACATTCTGGTTTTTTTGACGTCCGTGTACAGCTTAAAACAGAAACTTGGCTTACCAATGATCAAGATTAGTAGCCCATTGTGAATTGTAATCCGCCCCCGGTTTATATACCAGGGGGGGTAGACACGATCTGCTCGATTTGGGGGGAATTTTTGGGTTTTTACTTTTTTTATTTTTTGAAATTCGAAATTTTGTACCTTCTGACAGTCTGGTCCCCATTGAATCCAATTAAAATCATCTCACCGGTGTTAAAAAGATCGTAGTAATATCATGATAATTTAGGGAAAAAATATGATTCAAAATCCGTCGGGGTAGTGGATTAAACCCGCTGCAAAATCGTGTTTTTTTTTTTTAATTTCAATAACGGTCATTGGAGATGTAAATATCGTGACCAGCCTGTTCTTAGTCAAGTCGTGTGGAACCTCGGATGCGTCCGTAAGAGCGCCCTCCTACCTTTAAGTCTTTTGACACAGACTAGCACCCAGAAATTGATACCGTTTTGAATTTGCTGTTTGCTGTTAGGTTGGCATGTTCTAAACCACCCCCACCCCCCCCCCCCCCCACGGTATACTTCTTAAACTTCCCCAGAGGGAGTAGTACTACATTTGGATCAGTGGTATTTGGCATCATTTGGCAGAAAACTTTGATTGTGGCACAAACGTGTCTTAACAGTTAAAATTAAGAAAACCGCCCCCACCATCTTGGTCAGTCAAGGCCCTCTTAAAAAACTAACTGCATATCTTGAATAATTAGAATTATTCCTTGACGAAGTTGTGTGTGTAACCCAACACAAATAGTGTTTATGGGTGACTTCAATGTTCTTTTTGAATTTACTGATAAAAGGATCTAAGCAAGTGTTGGAGATTATTTCTAATGCTTGCTTTCCAGCAGTTTGTGTATGGCCCTACACATGATCAGGGGCATACGTTTTAGATTTGTTTGTTGTCTTCGCACTTGCGATGAATAATCTTATTCGGGATCGGATCAATAATCCTCTCCCTTTCTCCCGTAAATTCGACACCACCTTGGATAGCAACGTTATTTTGAGAAAAGCTCCTCCATTGAAGATTACTGAAACATTCGTGATTCGGAAACTCGACCATGAACTCTTTGAAGGAACTCCTTCAGAGTGTTTTCCTTGATTTGGCGTAGAGTGGTCCCCCCAATTTCAACGCATCAGTATAAAAAATCACTTTATCTGTTCTTAATAATGCTTGCCCATGGAGGCGTGTGGTTGTCAGGCCACAAAACTCCCTATGGTACAATAACCCCATCCATTCAGCAGCGCACCCGTCGTCAAATGGAAAGAAAATGGACGAAAAGCCTCTCTGATGAAGATCGTGAAACTCACGATACACATAAATCCTTGTCTGTAAAGTCGGGACCTAAATCCTGTAAGTGCCTAGTTTTTGAGTTACCTGCACTCACCTACTAGAAAGTTGCAGCAATGTTTTTTAGTAAGCCTGTCAAGATAATTAGTTTTTCAAATAAAAAATCTCAATGAGGGCAAAAGTTTTGCTACCAGTCGATTTTATCATTTTCACTGTAAGCCCCAATGGGGCGATTTTGGGGCCATCGGTTTTAGGGTAGGGGTCACACTTTGTGAGCATAATTCAAAACCACGGCAATCTCAATGGGACTAAATATTATCCGCTATAAATCCAAATATTTTATAGGAATTTGTATTTTTATAAATCTATATCTGGTTTAATTGGGGTGTTAATAGCTATTTTAAGATAAAAGGTAAAAAGGCATTTTTGGGTCAAAAGTTAGCAAATGTTGGTATTGATTGTTTTTTAAAATATGTTTTCCATATCCATAATACCATATACATGATGAATTGGCTAATTTTGTTTCTTGTAGAAGACGACAATGCTGGTCAGGTTTTGGGAATTTGAAAACCACCTTGGTTACATAATTTAGTAAATGTGCTATAAATTACCCCTTTTTCCTCAAAAATTTAAAAAAATCGTGATTTTTACTCATGTTTGAAAGTTACGGTACGGGCGATTCACTTATTTTGGGTGCCCTTTGATAGTACAGAATGGCCCAAAGTTATTTAAGTTCATTTAACATACCAAAGGGTAAAACAAAATTCAGGAATTGCAACTATATTTTAATGGTGCCATGTACCAGTAACCCACTAGAGCTGTGATGACGAAAGTAGAAACATAGTTATAGGACAATAACTTTTGAGTTAATTCCACCATATCCATGTACTTGCACAGCGTGTTGTTTTAGTAACATCTCTGAATCGATTACAAGTTCATCATAGCAATTACTGTTTGCATGGAAACGCGCCAATACGCCTAAAAACGGTGATTTTAGCATGTTGAAGAGTTACGTGACGATTGATTAATATTTCTTTGTTCTTGACCCTTATGGTACAGATTGCTCAAAGTTTTTTTGGGGTTCGTTGTAGAATAACAAGTACACATAAATCAGGAAATAGTCAAATATCTCAATGGTGCCATGGTAAACATGACCACCTAGAGCTGTGATGGCTCAAAGTAGAAAAGATTGTACAGAGCATAAGTATTTACACCAGCATCATGTACGCACAATGGTGGGAATTAAGAAACAATATTGAATCCGAGGACAGGTCATCAGAGCAATACTGTTGCGCTGGAAACGCGCCAAAGATGCATTTGGACCTTAGGCCAATATTTTGAAAGTAATTAGTCATACACACATTTCAAAGTAGTGACAGGGTAGAAGCAATTTTTCGTGACAAATTGTGGGAAATTGGTGCTTTTTATGATATCCTGAAATTTGGCATAATGTTAAAGTGAAATAGAGTGTTAATTTCACAAATTAACACGTTAAAAGGGGGATGGCCCGATTTAAGAATTGAGTTTCATTCTATCGATGGCCTTCACTCCAAACCCCACCTTCTGAAGTTTGTCGCTGATAATTTCAATCCGTTTTGATGCGAGAACTAAACGTGATTTTTGTAACCCCATAGAAGACTGTGTAAAATTAATATTGGTGTCGACCAAATTGGGCCATTTTCGCTCATATCTTCAAACCAACTCATTTGGGCTCTAGAGATTTAAGGTTAAATGAGAAACATAGTCGCTTTCTTCTTTGTGCTACCAAATGTTTGACCACTTCCGGTAAAATCTGGGGGCTCTGGGGACGAGGCTTATTTTTGGCGATCGGACCAGGATGGACCTTTAACACGAGTTAATCGGAAAAAACTATCGCAACTGGGACATGTTTCACGATTAGGGGAAATGAAGGGTTACATTGGCATGATTGGTGAAACTAACTTGCCCGAATTTGGTTGTAGTAAAACAAATTGTTCGTCTGTTTCCAGTATTCCCAAATATTCATATTTTGTTGTGACGGACACTTTGGGTATGTAAATTAGCCCAAAAGGTTCATTTCAATTTGTACAAGATAAAAAAAATTAAAGTTCTCAAACCTTGGTCAAAAGTGAAGCAAAATTGTTCATCTAGATAAGACCAAGAAAAAGGAACAGTTTTCAACCTCGATCTGTTTTTAGTTATCAGCTATGGGAACCAAATAGAGTCAGAGCCAATGCAATCCTGTCACATTGATTGACGCATGGTGACTATAACTATATGGCCTCCCGTATACCCTACTCGGATCAAAACTATGTGATATATTCAAAATTATTCTTCTGCTTTTGCCAATATGAATAATTTGAGACATTTCTTACCAAAATGGAGCAACTTATTTTTTGTGCTATGCCAGGCCTGCCTGCACAACAACCAGAAGTTTGACTGTAGGCTATTTTATCATTTTGACTCCATACCTCCAAACCATAGGTTTGTAATAATGGGCACTGTTTACAGAGACTGGAGCCTTATAACCTGACGGACAATTCGGTATGGTTTTAAACACATTTGAGAACATTGGAAGATTTGCTCTTATTAACTACTTGCATCCCTCCCCCCCCCCCAACCGTCAAGCTAATAATTGGACAAATTGGTCATCAATGCAGCATTCTTTCCACCAATCCACTGCTTGTTAGCAATAATGGAATCAAGCTCATTCGTCAAATAGCAATGGTTTATTTAAGGTACGCCGAGGGGCATGTGGCACTGCTCACCCACGTAAGAGTAAAAAATAAAATACAACAGCTGTCAATTTGACATTTGCAAATCCCCCCCCGGCTTATATTTGAACATATAGTATCAGCTGTTAAGTACACCCACCAAGGGGAGCCCCGTAACCTGACCCATCTACACCGTGCTTCCTGACCACACACTGAATTTTGAAACCTTAAAGGTGCAACGAGAGATTTCACATATCAGGTGTCCCTAAAAAATCTAAAGTACTGATTTTTTGCCCTGATGTAAAGCTTTCCATAAAAATATCCCCATCTGAAATAAGCTGAAAATGTTTCTTTGGTACAAAAATTGTGAAATTTCTAATTTTGTATAGGAGCAAATACGAAATTCAGCCTTTTTATATTGAAATATATAAGCAAATCAAAATCACTTTTTTTCTCTTTTAAGACGTTTCTGTAGGCAAATACGAGGTAAGAAATCTATTGAGCGTTTATTCTATATGAAATGGCTTCTATGACACAATATTTGGGTAGCTTCAAAATCTCTCGTTGCACCTTTAACGGAATAAACATGTGCTTTATTCCGTGAAGGGTTTCCAAATCAATAAGTGTGTCAGAAAAAGTGTCTGGTTATACGGAAACTCCTCATTGGATGATCATCGGTTGTATTAGCAAGCCATCAGGAATGCACCCATCAGCAGGCCAAAAGTGTGTCAGATCAGTTAGGTTACGGAAACTCCACCTCACAGGGTTTCATGACCCCACATAACCTTGAAATGACATTCAAAATTTTCAGCACTGAATGTTGACCACACCTACGAAGTTTCATGACTATTAGTTGGGTCATTTGGAGCAATTCTGTGACGGTGGACAGCAGGCATCATTTCTCAGTGGGATTTTTTAAATAAAGGTTAATAACAAAATTATAGCGGGGGGGGTGCCCCTCCTGAAAGTGAGGGGGAATCCAGAAGGGGGTAAAATTCATATACAGGGGTCTCAAAAATTAAAAATGCTTGGATTGATGTAAAAAGTTAACCAAAGTGTTGTCTTGTCTATTTTTAAGGATTAAAAAAGTATAGTTTGTATTTTATCAACGTATGGTTACGGAGATATGGACAAAATTCTAAAATGTCAAAGGTCATCACGAACGGTTAAATCTGACAATAATTTGCTCCGATTTTTTTAAAAAATTGGGACTCAAGTGTCATTTTCGTTCCTCTAAAGACTTGCACCAAAAAACAATTGTGCACCCTCTAACATAAAATTTTAAAAACATAGAGTCAATGGGGTTGACCTGTTTGTTCTTATCTCGATAAACAATATGCAAACGAGAGGGTCAAAAATACTTTTGTTGCAATCCCCGTGGAAAAGCTAACAATTTGAGCCCTTTTCAAAAGAAAGAAATCGGATCTGCATATTAAGCTTTTAACCTTGGTGATGACCTGGACATTTGACGATTTTGTTCTTATATCTCTGTAAAAACCATACCTTGTAAATTTCATTGAAATATAGTATCAACTGTTAAGTACACCCACCAAGGTGAGTTCCCGTAACCTGACCCATCTGACACACTGCTTTCTGACACACTTATGAATTTGGAAACCTTAAAGGTGCAACGAGAGATTTCACATATCAGGTGTCCCTAAAAAAATCTAAAGTACTGATTTTTGCCCTGATGTAAAGCTTTCCATAAAAATATCCCCATCTGAAATAAGCTGAAAAATGTTTCTTTGGTACAAAAATTGTGAAATTTCTAATTTTGTATAGGAGCAAATACGAAATTCAGCCTTTTTATATTGAAATATATAAGCAAATCAAAATCACTTTTTTCTCTTTTAAGACGTTTCTGTAGGCAAATACGAGGTAAGAAATCTATTGAGCGTTTATTCTATATGAAATGGCTTCTATGACACAATATTTGGGTAGCTTCAAAATCTCTCGTTGCACCTTTAACGGAATAAACATGTGCTTTATTCCGTGAAGGTTTCCAAATCAATAAGTGTGTCAGAAAAAGTGTCAGATGGGTCAGGTTATACTGAAACTCCTCATTGGATGATCATCGGTTGTATTAGCAAGCCATCAGGAATGCACCCATCAGCAGGCCAAAAGTGTGTCAGATCAGTTAGGTTACGGAAACTCCAACCTCACCAAGTTTCATGACCCCACATAACCTTGAAATGACATTCAAAATTTTCAGCACTGAATGTTGACCACACCTACGAAGTTTCATGACTATTAGTTGGGTCATTTGGAGCAATTCCGTGACAGTGGAGAGCAGAGCATCATTTCTCAGTGGATTTGTCTTCTATGAAGGTTAATGAACAAATTTAGCGGGGGTGCCCCTCCTGAAAGTGTGGGCGGAATCCAGGAGGGGGTAAAATTCATAATACAGGGGTCAAAAATTAAAAATGCTTGGATTGCTGTAAAAAGGTAACCAAAGTGTTTGTCTTGTCATAAGGATTAAAAAAGGTATAGTTTGTACTACTTACAACGTATGGTTACGGAGATATGAGACAAAATTCGTCAAATGTCAAAGGTCATCACGAAAGGTTAAATCTGAAATATTGCTCCGATTTTTTAAAAAAAATGGGCTCAAATTGTTCATTCTTTCCTCAAGACTGCACCAAAAACATTTTGCACCCTCTAACATAATTTTAAAACAATAGAGGTCAATGGGGTTGACCTTGTTTGTCATTTATCTCGATAAACAAATACAAACGAGAGTGTCAACTACTTTTGTTGCAATCCCTGTGGAAAAAAGCAAACAATTTGAGACCATTTTCAAAGAAATCGGTGCAATATTAAAGATTTTAACCTTTGGTGATGACCTTTGACATTTGACGATTTTTGTCTTATATCTCTGTAACGATACCTTGTAAGTAGTACAAACTATACCTTTTTTAATCCTTGTGACAAGACGAACACTTTGGTTACCTTTTTACATCAGTCCAGGCATTTTTCATTTTTGACCCCTGTATTATGAATGTTTAGGAGAGCATCCCCGCTAAATTCACTGATAAATGATGCTCTGCTTTCCACGGTCACAGAATTGCTCCAAATGACCCAACTATATCCAAGCATTTTCAGTGATTGGACCTTGATTTGACCTGGGAATTACCTTGAAAAAATATTGGTAGCAAATGTTGATTACACCCACTAGGTTCCATGACCATACAACCATGTGCAGTGATTTGACCTTAGATGACCCTACGACCTTGAAATGACCTGCAAAAGTTTCGAGATTGGATGTTGACCACACTCACCAAGTTTCATCCTACCACATGTTTAGTGATTTGACCTTGGATGACCTCGCATGACCTTGAAATGACCTTAAAATAGGCACAGAATGTTGACCACAACCAACAAAGTTTCATCATTCTACCACGATTTGTCAAATTAGCTCATTTGCATCAAAGAATGCCCTTTAATTGGCCCACATGCCCTTTGACCCCAATTATGATTAACAAAACATGACCTCTCACAATACACCACATATGAACCTTGGGCCAGTGGTTCTTCTGATCAAGTTTGGCTGCAATTGGCCCA
>JAMKCH010064882.1:0-12021 GCA_023653785.1 Ophioderma brevispina | reverse complement strand
CCAGATTGGACTTAACGGCCAGAGCTGGAAATGCTAAGTTTATGTCCGGTCCTGATGAAATCATGCACACCTCGAGAAAATACCTCTAACTTGATTTGCCTGAACCAATTAAAACAAAGAAGGATGAGCGTAGACACGAAATGGCGCTATTTCCCGGGCATTTCATAGACAAATAAGATAGAGACCGCTAACCACGCACTACGCTGCCGTATTGCTGAAGTTAGTTACATAACAACTCTGGGGGGGACTGGGGAGAGTTGCTATACGCCATAAATTTCGCACCACCTTGTCGCGCAGTGTACGACGGCAATTTTCGCGCCTTATACAAAGGCGTATTACGCGAAGGTATATTGCACACAACAGCTGGCCTAGTTCCGCGACTAGTTTTCATGAGTGGTTGCGTTTTATTCTACACTAGCGGGAGGCCCGCGTTCGGCGCGGGCTTTCGCGCGGGCTCCCGCTACTGATGTTGAACGGGAGCGATCACTGAAATTGAATCAATCACTGAAACAGAAGCGAGCACTGATACTACGGCGACACCACTTCAAGCTCCCGTAATAAATTACCCGAGTCACAACTTTCTAAACTTTTACTAACTTAGTTCTTAGTTCCGTCATATCCTGTAGCTCATGTAGTTTACATTTTCTAAGAAACACGTCAACGTTCCGTACTTTTTAATCATCTTCTCAAAAAACTACTCCGTGTATAAACCCGTAGTTTAACGTCCCACCAGAACCAACAGCCGACATAACAGACAGATGGTTATTTCCATTTTTAACCCTGTCGTCGCAGAGTTCTCATTTTCTAAATAATTAAACGTGATTATTTATTATATGTCAACTTTTAGTGGTAATCTTTTACTCAAAAGTTACTCCGTCATGTGCTAATCCGTAAGTTCCTGTTATAGCCGGGTTTCTCAAAACTCCTCAAACTCAGAGTTCCCGTCAACACTGCAGTTTATGGCCATCCTCATTGACTTCCTCCTAATTCCAGTTTGTTTCTTTTTCTCTGTAGCCTCAACATTTCCCCCTCTACAAATGACGTTTTTCTCTTCCGTCGCCCTCAACCATCTCTCCCTCTCGCTTTCTGTATGACCATCTCCCTCTCTCTCACTCTTCATAGCCTCAAACATTTCCCCCTCGACAAAGTTAACTTTTCTCTCTCTACCGCGGTCACCCAAAGACCCTACAAATAACCAAAATTACGTTTTTACCTCTTTTCCTCTTTGATTTCCTGATAGTTGGTGATGATTTAATAAACTTTTAAAAAACAATATTTTTCTTTTTGTTCTCTCATGTATCTGGCTTCCCCCGCTCTCTCCTTCTCTCAATACTTCTGGTCCATTGTTTCTCTTGTTTTTCTCCCCTCTGCTCTATCTTTAGTATGACCGTCTCATCTCTCCCCTCTCTTCTATATCCTGCAACATTTCCCCGCTACAATTACGTTTTCTCTCATTCCGTGTTACTCTCCTGACCACCTCTCCATCTCCCCCTTTACCCACTCTGTCTCCCTCCACTCTCTCCCCTCTATCTCCCTCCTATCTCTCACCCTCTTCACTCTTTATCAGTCGGCCCCGCTGAACAGTCTCCTCCAGTGCTTACCAACGGGATATGCGTAGCACAGGTCGTACAGGAGCGTCACGCGAATCATATGCGGGCGCCGTGACATGCACGACGATGCGATCACGCCACACCAGTCACACCACCGGTCATGTCGATCACCATGGAGTCACTATTGCATAACATACTGTCGTTGCAAATCCAGACAAGTGTTGAAAATACCTTGCGCACGGCGCGCTGTAAAAGCAAGGTTATGATTGGGCGAGGGAATGACGTTGCTACGCTGGAAAAAGGAGGAAACGCAATAAATTTCCCAAAGCCGGTGGCGCTCCCCATGCAAAGGTGCGTTTTAATAATATAGCTGATCGGCAAGGGGTTTGCAGCTGCACATGGGTCATGTGGGATAGGCTTCTCTATGTCACTAACATGTCTCCCCATTGGCCCTACGGGGTTCGGAAAAAAAAACACGATTTTTTTTACAGTGTCTAGCCTCAGCTTCGGGTTTTACACAGCACTAACTCACTTAACAAAGTAGTCAGGAAACATGTCAAACTTTGAGCAGTTTCTTTCAACATTTAAAACTCTACAGAGGAAAAAAACAACAACAGCACCCAAAGTCACAAGCTGAAATCACAAAATAACCAAATTTTGAACTATGATGACCAGCGAAATTTTTAGTTACGAATCACCAAACTGGCCCTGATTGTCAGACCGGCCCCCAACCAAGATTTCTTTAAGTCGCAAAGCGAGTAATGTTGCAAATCGATGTGAAAAATTGATGACCGCGGAGAATTTTTCCTCAAAATCACTGTCCAAATGCCGATTAGTTTGAGAAAGCCTACCAGTCTAACCATGTCAATCATGAAATTTTCATCACTTGTCGTAATATAACTAGTGCATTTTCAGACATTTTTTTAAAGCACTTTTTCCAGATGCCATGAAGAAAGTAGTCCACCCAAGATTTGATTCTTACGGCAGCAATGTTAGTGGTGTATAACTTCGTGGGTCTTGGAATCTTTTACAAGGGTCTTAAAACAGCTGCCGCGACATAGGTCCTTACTAAAAGTCGTTTAGAAATAACATTTCTTGCCTTCACTCTGTAACATGTTTAAAAACTAATATGCTGTTATCCATTCACACTCTAAAAAGTGTTGAGCATTTTTAAACATGTTACATGCCCGTACACAGGGAAATGGGGTTTCATCACTGCAGTACTGACGGGAGTCGTGGAAACAAACCGTATATGAGAGTTGGGTGTAGTTTTTTGTTCCCGAGGGATTGAAAGACTGTCAGTCTTTCTATTTTAAATGCTGAGGTGATGGAATTTCTTGAACTATATGGGCGGCAGAGGTCGGAACCTAGGAAAGTTACATTTTAGGGAGCTAGGACACGATAGATATGTCCGAAATTTTTTTTTTCCATTGAAACTCGGTATGAAAAAACTTCCATCGATGGTATTAACCAACAATCCAAAATAAAAAAAATGGGGGTCACCGCCTTACTTTTTCATGTTCATAAAATTACTGATTCAAAATACCTATTTTTTGCCATTTTTTATTCAAAAGTTAGTACACACACCTATGGAATTTGATTTTTACGATCAGCACATTTTTTTAATTTAAAAAGAATTCTGCTCGACTTTTTTGATGGAATTTTAATAAAAGTTGCGCACTACTAGAAGTTTCGATTAAGAAAGAAAAAAGATGGGGTTCACCGAATACTTTTATTTAATAATGTAACAAATAGCACGTTTTTTAAGTGTTCAAAATTGTGAGAAACTGTCTATGCGACATTCAGAGGCATCACACGCAACATCGGGTTACGCGATATCCACGCTTTAATCTCTCGCGCGTATCGATCACGCCATTTCCTAAGTAAGAGCAGTGGTCCGATTTACTCCTAAAGGTTACCTGTATAAATGGGAGACCTTCTCTGAAAACTCTAGGAGGAGGAAAATTGGGGCATTGAACAAAAATACACCGTAAAAACAAGAAAATTATGATGCATATCGTTACAAAATAACTGTAAAGTTTATGGAACTTTCTACCAACTACAACAAAATACTACAATAAAATTCGTTGTCATTTACTGTTAAATTGGCACCGGACGCGTATTTTTAGAGGGCAAAAAAAGGCAATCTCTCAATTCCAAGGAACAAAAACTTGTAAAAAAATGGCTTGGAAATTAAAATAATCACATGTAAAAATGTCCGTAAATTTACGGAAATTTCTGCCAGCAGAATTTCCGTCATTTTTAGGGTAAATTTACAGAAATTTTTCAATTACGGAAATGTGACAGTAATTTTACAGAAATTTGTTCAATATGGAAAAAATGGTGTATTTTAACAGATTTTTTCCGTAATTTAAAATTTACGGAACCAAAAAAAAAAAAAGTAAGGAAATATTGCTGCCCAGAAATTTTTGAAATATTTCCGTAAATATTAACACATTTTTTAGGTTTTTGTTATTTTTATTGTTTTTTGTTTTAAAAACAAGAGTTTCCGTAAATTTACGGAAATTTTTTTTTTTTTTTTTTTTTAATCAAAATTTTAACAGTGTATATAATAAAGAAAGGTTCTCAACCTTGTTCCCGGTGTTCTCAGAGATGTCTCAATCTCGAGATCTGATTTTTTGTACATGGGTTGGGTATACTTGCCATGGTGCCAATCGGACCATTCAGTTTTTCAAAACTATGCAGTTACATGGTAGTAACAGTTAGTAGAGCTGTTAAGCATAAAATCGTTAATTTTTTGAGAAGCATGAAACCTTGGTACATGACTTCTATTAGCATCAGAGGTCGAATAAAAAAGACCCATAAAAATTACGCCCCCTGGTGGCCCAATATTGAATTACAAATGGCCCGCCCAACAAAATCACAATTTTTTGCACATATCTTTAATTCTACAGCAACTAACTAAAAACCAAATTTGAGGTGTCAAACCTATTGTTTTTGATTACCAATGAACCTGTGGTGATTCACGAATGTTATGTGGAGGCTGCCATTGTTGAATTCAGATGGCCGCATGAAAATTATTAAAATGGCTGTCAAATTGCCATTTTAGCCATATTTAGTTGTGTAGCAGTTTCTGATTAAAGTTAAGGGTGTCTATAACATTTGTTTTTGATACCCAATTGAACTTTCAGTGATCATAACGTTGTTGCTTCAGGTGGCTACCATATTGGATTTCAAGATGACAGCAAGAAAAAACATTTTTAATTTCAACAAAACTAAATATTAAAAAAAAAAAAAATTTCCCCGCCGAATGTCGCGCTCACTAACATGCTATAAATGCGACTAAAATGTATGTCTACAATATGAACCCCACCCGTCCCCCTCCCCAACACACCACCCGTCCCCTCCCAACACCTACCCCCGTCCCCCTCCCTACTATCCACATTTCCCCCCCCCCGACACCCACCAACCCACCCCTCCCCAACCCTCCCCGACACCCCACCTCACCCTGCAGAGTGGGTCTTCACATAGCGAAGGAATGTTGTATATCCTATGTACCGTTAGTGGCTACGCAATTATGCATGTTAATTAGACGTTTGCATACCTGAGCCGCATATATCACACACTTTTCAAATGGCAAAGGATGTGCACCATGATATCTTCATCAGTGAAGGAATTGGCGTATCCATGCACCGTTTCAAAAATATGCAATTTTGCCGATTTTTGGCATATTACTTAGCTCATTTGCATATTTAATTTGCCCAAAATATGCCCAAAAATACGAATCCAGTCGAGAACTCTTCAACCCGCTTCCTTCCCCAAGTTACATCATCATAGGCCTTTATGGAACTCCAGATAAAATTGGGTACACAATATGGCCACATTGTTTACATTTTCTGTGAAGTATTGACCTTTTTTCCCCTACCCCCTGACAGACCCCGGGGAGGACCCTGTGGGAATTACTTACATGGTTATTAGGGGTTTCCCCTTCTACAATATACCAAAGTTTGGCTAGCTCATCCAGAAAAAGGGTGTCTCGACACTCAGACCTCGAAACAACAGACCACAGACCTCGAAACATCAGACGAACCCGAAGTAAATTCACTTCCGGGTCTGTCTGATGTTTCGAGGTCTGGAGTTTCTAGCACCCGGTGGGATGTCAGAACATCAGACTCGAAACAACAGACCTCAGACCCGAGTGATTTTTTTTGCGAAGTCAACATTTTACTTAAGTTCCGGGTCTGATGTTTCTAGGTCTGATGTTTCTAGACACCCGGGGGGGAATGGCTGAAACATCAGAACCTAGAAACATCATACCTCAGACCCCGGACTGAAGTTACTTCCTGGTCTGATGGTTCGAGGTCTTATGTTTCGAGACACCCGGGGGGGATGTCTAGAACCATCAGACCCCGAAACAACGAGACCCTCAGACCCGGAAGTGATTTTTTTTTGCCGAAGTCAACATTTTACTTCGGGTCTGATGTTTTTTCTAGGTCCTGATGTTTCTAGCACCCGGGGGGGATGTCTAGAAACTTCAGACCTAGAAACATCAGAAGACCTCAGACCCGTAAGTGAAGTTACTTCCGGGTCTGATGTTTCTAGGTCTGATGTTTTTAGACCCGGGGGGGATGTCTATAAACATCAGACCTCGAAACACATCAACCTCAGACCCGGAAGTGACTTGCAAATGGAGGACATCTTATTTTCTGTACTAAGAGAGGCGGACAACAACGCTTCCCTTAAAACATGGGGAGACTGGCCCAGGAATTGTTGACTAGTTAACCGTCCATGCTTGAGAAGTTTTTGTAAGTTAAAAAAAATGAAAAAAGTTAGAAAAACACATCCGGCTATTCCTTCCCAGGGTGACAAGGGGAGATTGCCCTGGACTTGGACCCCGACTTGAACCAAATGGACGTGCGTTGCTAAATACACCCCTTTCACTACTTGCTAGCCGCTTCACCAGCATATCAATTTTACTAAACTAAACCCAGTTTCACAAGCCCGCATTTCAGATAAAGGTAGTTCCAAATGTCCCCATTTTATAACTTTACCTTAGCCTAACTAATCAGTTAAGTTTTTTATTAATTTAACTTGCAATTTTAAATCGGCTCTATCTACTTATCTACTATTCAATAGAAAAATGTCTTGAAAACTAAATACTCCAAAATACATACCTCCGCCACCCACCCGTTTTGTAAACGGTTGGTCATGAATATTAAAGTGACCCATACCACTTGTAATGCAAATTGTTTTCTACTAAATTTGCCATGCTGCGTAAATAAAATGTGTCTTAGTAAGAGAACGTTGCAAAGGTTTGCCCGTAAAGGGAGGACACCTCCTACCGCCCGGCCATATCGTCCCTTTCTCTTTCGTCTGGTCGGCCCCCTCAATTTACCGGCAGAAAACCAGGCAAAAATCTCCTCCGTGTCACGGCACGGGTGCAGGGTCTACTTGATTTCAAAAAAAATCAGAACCAGAAGTGAAATGCTGACTTCGGGGAAACATTTTAGACTTCGAAGTCAACATTTTTACTTCCGGGTCTGATGTGTCTAGGTCTGATGTTTTTCTAGACATCCCCCCCGGGTTTCTAGAAATATCCAGACCTAGAAACATCAGACCCGGAGTAAAATGTGACTTCGGCAAAAACAAAAAATCACTTTCCGGGTCTGAGTCTGGTGTTTCTAGTTCTGATGTTTCTAGACACACCCCCGGGTTGTCTAGAAACATCAGACTAGAAAACAATAGACCCGGAAGTAAATTAACTTCCGGGTCTGAGGTTGTGTTTCGAGGCTGATGTTTTAGAAATCCCCCCGGGTGTCTAGAAACATCAGACCTCGAAACATCAGACCCGGAAGTAAAATGTTGGCTTCGGCAAAAAAAAATCACTTCCGGGGTTGAGGTTCTGATGTTTCGAGGTCTGATGTTTTGAGGTCTGAAGTTTCGAGACATCCCCCCTGGTGTCTAGAAACATCAGACCTCGAAACATCAGACCAGGAAGTGCAATTACTTCGGGGTCTGATGTTTCGAGGTTCTGAGGTCTGTGGTTTCGAGGTCTGATGTTTCGAGACACCAGAGCAGAAAAAGAGTCCAAATGTTCCAGGGTTAAAATTTTTGTCACGGACACGGCATTACCTACGGACATACAGACATTCGGACGGAGCCCATTTTAAGTCCCCTCCGGAACTTCGTTCGGCGGGGACAAAAATAAAATATGATTATTAGAAATACAGATTCTAGCAGTATGTCTCGTTGGGCCCGAACAGAAACCTCTATACCACATTTAAAAACGTACATACCTAGTCCATTTAGAAGGACCCTCGTTCCCCCGTGTAGCGCCCGCTCGGTTGGCTAGGTCAGTGGGGAACGAGGGTCATTCTAGATTGAGTAACGCTACCGTGAAAATTGTCCACCGGCAGCGCGCAATAATTTCTTACGATTGACCGCCAACACGCGGTAAATCGATACGGTGTGCATGGTCCTTAACCCAAATTGTTTCTCCAAAATGCAAAGACTACATCTTCCCGAGACCTTGCAGGTGGAGAAACCTGTGGGTGCATCTTAAGGTCACGCATGGTAGGTGTTGATCGCTAGCGTATCAACCCGTTCACTTCTGAGAGGGAACTATACCGCGGTCTCGATATCTAACGGGGGGAGACCTCCCATCTTGGAGTGACGGGTAATGTTATTGCTGTTAGACCACTTTTTCTGCATTGTTGTCACGCCCCAAGACCCAATTTTTAATTTCACCGCAAAGACCCCCTATATTTTTGGTGAAAATTTTAAGCACGTGCCACCAAAAGACCCTATTTGGAGGAAATTTTGAACATTTTCATACCCAAAGACCCCATTTTTGGAAATATTTTTATTATTTGAGTTTTGTTAAAAAAAACCCACATTTTGGGGCACAAAGTGGGCTCTCTATTCACCCAAAGAACCCTATTTTTCAGTGGGTCACCAAATGCCCTGGTTTGGGAGGTACGGTCTTACAAACACCCTACCCATATCCATGGGAGTACACCCCCCCGGATAACTACCCTCTGCGGCCTTACTTTTGCACAGTACCCCACTGGTAGTCTCAGGCGGTGGAATGGGAAGATAGGCTCTATGGTAACCACCCGTCTCTCACCGCGAGACTTACCTACAGCTCTTGATTGTGCCCACTTCCACCGGCACACAGTGGCTGCAGTAGCAACAGCTCCACACTCCTCGGCTGCTGGACAATATCCCTTATGTCCTTAGAGGAAAATGGCTAACAACCTGGACGATCACCGCAAAAACGGGGTACGGTATTTGTGTTGTTAGACTAGGAGCGCTTTCCCTGGAAACACAAGACATAGTGATTTAAGGGAGAGGACCGAGGAGATGAAACCTTCCGAACCTTTCAGTATGCTTGATACCACTTGAGTGTGGGCACCAAAGGTTTTCTCTGACCCCATCGCCTTTGCTAATGCCTGGTCCTGGAGAACACTGGGTGTGAGGTTGCGTTCCAGGCAAGGTGTGGTTCTTCTTTGTGAGAAAACCCGCCCGTGAGAAGATGGACACGCCATACTTCTACCAATGAACAAGGCAATGTATTTTGGGAACCCTGTCGTCCCAACCAAGGCGACTGCCATGAAAAACGTCTTCTTCCTATGCAGATCAAAGAGACTGACATTCTCTAGTGGCTCAAATGCCTAAGACGCTAAGACCTGGACCACTAGCAGTAGGTCCCACTCCGGAAGCAGTGAACAAACGGTGACGTTCCAAAAACTGCTATTCCGCAGATTCGTGAGAATCCGGCTATTAGGGACCAACTAGTTTGGCTCTAAAACCCCGCTGGAGCGCCCCAATCGCGGTGGGTCAACATCCCGACGGTGGGGCACCAAACCCCTCGTGAAAGATTTCTTATTAGGAAATTCCCAATGTGCCCTAAAGATGCAGACGCTGATCGATCTCTCGATTGGGGCAACCCTCTATCAACCAACCGGCGGATCGAGAATCGTAGATTCTTCGCCCTGCCTGACACGGAGCGCAAGTAGGCTGTTTCAGAAAATCTCCTTGTACATGTACAGTCGGGTTAAGAGCGCGGATGGTATGCCCTGGGAAGAACGGGGCGACTGGAGTACCGCTTACCAGATCCCCGTCCTAAGGGAGAAAACAGGTCCCTGTACTAGCAGCTCTAGACGCCGTGGGGACAACCACAGTCGATGGCCGATGGGCGCTACCAGTGAACCATCACTGTTCCGGACTGAGAAACCTTCTCAAAGACTTGGTATCATCGCAACGGGGGATCTCTGACTCCACGAGTAGTACGTCGCAGCTGGTGAATCCACGCGGGGCAATAGGTCCACATGGAGACGCGTCCTCAAAAATGACAGCAAACTGCTGAAGTAGGTGCCATTCCACTGACGACTCCTTTATCTTCGTTGACGGCTGGCACTTTGTGCCCTTCGGGAGAGGGTGTCCACATATAATGTTCTCCACCCCCCATTACATGACGCTTCAGATGCGGGGGGGGGGGGGGGGGGGGGGGGCCAAAATGTTCCGTTGCTGCACCACCTAAGAGTCTCCTTACGAGACTGGGGCTCTTGGTCTCCCTGCTCTTGTTGCTGTCATTCTCGTCTGTTTGTCCATTGGAGCCAAGATTACTTTTCCCTCTGGTCAGAGGTTACGCAGGTGCTTCATGGCAGAAAGATTACCCACAGCTCGAGTGCAGTGTTTGATGGCAAGGTTGCATGAAAGACCACCTTAGTACTCGTGTTTTCATGGTCTCCTTATGGAAGTGCGGGTGTAAGATAACCTTGTTTAAAGGTTCGGTCAGGTTTGGGTATCCACTGCAATGAAATTTTGTTGTAGTAAAAAAAAGAGTGGAGTAAAGACCTCCGACATTGGCAATCGAAGAGAGGCATATCACGGCTGTTAGGCCATTAAAGCATATTCCCCATTCTCCCGCCGGAGCTTTTCCCACTTGGTAGTTTCTCTTGGAACTTAAAGGTAGATAAACTTCACCCCTCGGAATGGGGTAGACCGGTCGTGGACTCTTGGTACAGAATCCTTGGGCTACCACGTGTCAGAACCCAAAGGTCCACGGTCGCTGCCTGACATGCCCCTGCAAATTCCATGATATGCCGCCCCCCCACAGGTGGCAAGAGGGCTGCCCTGGGTAGTCATAGGCACCGGCTTGGCTGCCTTTACCACCACAACCCTTGGATTGAACCCAACCTTTTGTCTTTGCCCTTACTGCCTCTGTCATTTACCACACGAGCTTTCCCGCCTATTTAACCACCACCCCGCCAGGTCACCTCCTGGTTCTGAGGGGGCCTGATAGCTCTGGTAGGTGGGGTAGAGGCTGCGAGCGCACTATCGTTAATGGGGAAGGTAGCTTCCTATCCTCTTCCCTGCTTGCCTGATTGCCTTGAGGGTCGGTCTTAGTTGCCGAGGTGACTTTACCACTCTTCTTGCTCTTGAGCTTGACGGACGCCCATTGACCCTCCCCTATAAGGTCTTTCCCCGTAGCCAGTGGCACCTCAACATATCACGAGAATCCGTGCAATTTAGGGCTTTTGCGACCAGTTGACGTCTCAACTTCCCCGAATTAGGCCATTATGCGGCCATCTTAAAAAATCAATGAGGAACCTTGGAATCAAAATTATAAGCCACCAAAGGGTTCCTTGTAATAAAAACCATAGGTAATACACTGAATTTTGCCTCTAGGTGCTGTAGAAAAAAGAGTTATGGCTAAAAACCGGTTATTTTGGCGGCCATTTTTGGGGATCAATATGCGGCCACCAGGGGGCGTAATATATTTTGGGTCTTTTTTTTTCCGGAACCTCTTATGCTATAGAAGTCATTACCAAGTTTCTGCTTTCTTCAAAAATGAACGATTCCTGGGCAGAAATATCCCCCTTAATAACAAGCTCAACTACAGGAAAAACGGGTCGGTTGCTAGCTGAAGCCGTCGCTGATGCTGATGCTTATGGGTTAAAACATTATGGTCGCTATGGCTGTGCATATCCCTCGCCGTCCGCAGACTGCCGTGCTGTTGTGCGGTGGTGCTGTGACAACGTACAAGCGGCGGTTGCTATAGGAGTAACGAGGAGTACTGGCGTACGCGTTTACGCCTGCATATTTTGTTGCCGGGTGACCCCGCGGGAAATCAAACTTTTCACTTTCGGTTTTTTGCTGCATGGTCATATACTTTGCCGCCGGAGAGGTCCGAGAACAAAAATAGGATACTTTTAGGAGGTGAACTTTGATCTTCAAACTCCTTGACGACATAAAGTGAGGACGCGCGGGCGGAGTTATAAAATGGTAGCTTCGGAAAGCTACGGGGTGCATATTTGATGTTTCATTTGGAAGACACTGGCCTACAACTGCACCGGATATGACGGGATCTACAGGAACTGAGTTATTGAATATGATGGATTGATCGTGAGAGTGGGTGTGTAGTTTGTGTGTGTGTGTAATGTGGAGAGAGAGAGAAGAGAGAAAAGATAAAGGAACGGGTATGTTGGAAGAGGGTCTCGGGTGT